>BMAV01022171.1:0-11083 GCA_019973955.1 Trichonephila inaurata madagascariensis | reverse complement strand
CGACAATTTTTATTTTTTACTACAGAAAGGGAAAAAAATGCTGTTCCCCGGAAAAAAATTGACCGATGTGTATGGAGAAGGTGTGTTGACAGTACGCCAGTGCCGAACTGGTTCGCTAAATTTCGATCCGGCAATTTTGATGTCGAAGATGAAACACGTTCGTGAAGGCCGGTTGAAGCTGATAAAGACGCGATAAAGGCATTAGTTGATGCGAACCGGCGAATAACAACACTTGAGATCAGATTAAGGTTAAATTTATAAAATTTCCCAACAGTTTATGACCACTTGAAAGGCCTGAGATTATCCTCGAAGCTCGATGTATGGGTTCTCCATGTTCTCACAGAGAGAAATCGTGTCTCCGCATTGACGTCTGCGATTCGCTTTTTCAAACGTCACGAAATGATCCGTTTTGAAGCGATCATCACTGGGACGAAACACGGGTTGTATACAACAACGTCAAACGCAAGAGGTCATGTGGAGCAAAAAGATGAACCGGCTCAAACCTTTTCCCAAAAAGCCGATATTCACCAAAAAAAAGGTGATACTGTCTCTTTGGTGGATTTTAAAGGAATCTTTTTTTTAGCTTTTACCGGATAACACAACGTTTAAATTTCGGAAGTCTACTGTCATCAGCTGGACAAACTGAATGATACACTTCAACAGAAAGGTCAGAACTAATCAACAGGAAAAGGTGTAGTGTTTCACCAAAACAACGCGAGACCTCACACAAGTTTGGTACTCGCCAAAAGCTTTTACAGCTTGAATGAAATACAATGCTACATCCACCATATTCTCCCAGACCTGGCACCATCAGATTATTTTTTTTCCGGTCACCCAAAATTTTTTGGACGGTAAAACCTTAAACTCAAATGGGGGAGGTCAAAACCACCTCGATCAGTTTTTGCCAGTAAAAGACCAAAATTTATGAGAGTGAAATTATGCTACTACCAGAAAGATGGCAAAATGTGGACTAGAGCGCCAATATATAATTTAATAAAGTATTTGTTTATTTTACGAAATCTGTCTTTCATTTCCACAAAAAAAAAAAAATTACTTTCCGAACAACCCAATAGTATTATAATATAGAAACATTTTTCACAAAAGGAGAACATTTTGAAAAAAGGTTTTTCTAAGTTAATTTTTTTCCGAAATATTGTATTTAAATAATTTTTTTTTGTCAAAAAGCCCTTAAAAATTTTTTTATACATGTATTCTAATTTTAGTGACACTAAATATCATGAAAATTATCCATTTATGCGCTTTTTTAAAATCCCGGTTCCGAACGTAGTCGGATACCTTAAACTTACAATTATCTTTAGTTATTAAAATGACAATAAAACAGGAAACTTTCTTTGACAAAAAATTTTCAAAGGATATTTTATATCAATAAATTATAAACCGTATTGCATTTTCCATGTGATACATTAAAAGACTCAACTATAGAATAAGAATACAAACCATTTAGCAAAATTCTTGATAATTGATCTTTCCTTTATAAAAGTAATTGAATGATAACCAGTAATATAAAAAATTAAGTCAATTCCTACCTAGGACAACAAAGAAAAATTTTAAAAAAATTAAGCTACTTTTTATTAAATAGTTACAATTAACATAAATATCTATATACATATTACACAATCACACCATTAAGTGGCAAAATAGAAAGCTATTTTCCTTTATATATATGGTATTGGATTGTTATTTGTGTTTGTTTTTATTTATTAATTAAATTTAATTATTCCAATTATATAGATAGTACAGTAAAAAGAAACCACATTCTTAGAAATGCGGCCTTTCCAGGTAGGATTAGAACCCACGACTTTGGTTTAGAGGTCCAACGCGGTATCCATTGCTCTACAGGGACACAGCGAGCGATTTTTCCTTTTATATATCGTGTTTGACCATTATTTTTGTTTGTTACTATTTATTCATTAATTCAATTTAATTAATAAATTAATATTTGAAGAAACTGTTTAAACATCAAGTGTCATCCACTAAAAGTTTTAAAAATGTATTTGAATTTTAACTTGAGTGGATGAATGAAAAGTATTTTATTAAAGATTGAAAATTTGAACAATTATATATATATATGCTACCGGCAAAGAGAGTGGCATTCTAAAAAGGCCCTTTTTCAAATTATGAAATAAAAATTATTTCATAACTGGAAAAAAAAATCCTAGGATTCACAGAATACTAAACCAGTTTGGGAAAAGTATTAATAAGGTCATGATAATGTTATATATCAAAATGACGACATTTTAAAAATACAAATGTTATTCTACAAAATAATGAGAATGAAATTAAAAAATTATTCAAAAATACAAGGAAAAAAAATTGTACCAGAAAAAAAATTTATGTCTTTTTTTTTTGGAAAAAAAAATTTTCAAATAAAAAATAAGAACTTAAAAAAATTTTACTTATTACAACATGGTTGGCGAATATCATTTTGAAATTTCATTTCTTTCATTTTTTCCCAAAAGACCATTCTTATTTTCTACTTTGTTTTACACCAGTGCTTTAAACTTTTCAATTTGGTGACCCAATTTAATCATAATTTTTACCTCGCCCCCCCATATAATACCCAATGTATTGAATTCAATAGTACTCTTTGATGCTACAACGCAAAACGACTTAAACCTTTTTTGCCCTCGACGTATAAAACCCCTCCTTAGCCAAAAACGTTTTTTTTTCCCGGATGTAATATACCCCTTTTCGAAGCCGATCTTTTCGTCCTGCTATCCATAAAATTTTCCAAAGGCTTTGGGATGCATTAAAAGGACCTGGATAGATTTTTTGAAGGAATTTTTTTATTTCAGAGGTTTGTTTTTTTATCTCCTCCCCCCCCTTTATCACATACGCACCCCCCGTGGAAAACGGTGGCATTGGAGGTGTCCAACCTTTATCGGGGAAAAAATTAATTATAAACTTTACAAAATTTTGAAGATAAGGGTTTAAATTTTTTATATAATTTTTTATATGGCAAAATTGGGGTCACTTGTAATTTTAACTTATTTTTGTTAAATTAATCATAAAACGCTTTTGCGGTGATACATTTTAGTTTTTTATATCATTGTAAATGTCTATTTTATTTTTTTATTATGTCAGAATGTATTTGGTTGGTTTACTTCCAGTAAATTAGTAACTTTTTAAAATAATCTTTTATTTTCGATTTTTCCTCCTCGTAGAGTTAATACGCCCACCAAGGGGGGCGCGCCCCACAGTTTGAGAAACGCTGTTTTACGCATACATTTGACGAATCTTTTGCCGCTTCCATTGAAGTGAGCAATTGCAACTGACCGATGAGGAATTTAGTGGTCAGGAATATTTTTAATTCTAAGCAAGTTCTGAGGGCACAAAGTAAATTGTGATTTCGCATATACTTGTTTTAAAATTCCTTCAGAAGTTCCAAGTCAATAGAAACCATTTTTCCCACTCGTTACAAGTGCCAATATATTGGCATTCAGAAAAAAATCATAAATTTCACAACAGAGCCTTTTTAAATAATTTTTCTGTTTTTTCCGTCAAGGTTCACGAAGTGGATGAACAGTTCAATATTATAATGTGTAACGTTTTTGTATTTGGTTGAAAGTTCTTTTAGAATTCTATCACGTCCTCTATGTCCAATAGCCAAATGACCTTCATGAAGTACTTAAAATAACTCAGAATCCGTGATGTAATACTGTATAGAAGCGCTTCCCAATCTTTTTACGCCCTGAACCGGTCAACGTTTGATAATTTTACCGCGGCCCGCTGAGGTCGGGACGTTGTTTAAATTTTTAATTGTTTTGATTTAATAATTTTTAATTGTATTTTTAAGCATATCTTCAGAATAAAATTTAGTTACTCCAAAAAATGAATATAAAGGGATTTTACCTGAAATATAAAGTGATTTCCATGGAAAGTCAAACAAACATTAGAGAAATACACTCCAGTAAATAAAATGGAAATAATTTAATAACTCCTTGAGTGGCCCGATACCATTTGATCCACGGACCATTGGCTGGGAACCATTCTGTACAGTACTGACGCTTTCTTTAACAGGTTACATCAGTTTACTTTTATTTTCACTAAACATCACATCATAGCTATTCAGCAACCAATAAGCCCTGGGCTCCTTTTTAGTAGTCATTTTGGCTTTTTGCTCATGAGTTATTAATTTCTTATACGTAGTTTCAGTTAAAAAAAAATACTTTTTTTTGCAGCTTTAACTCGAGTTTTGGCAGCTCGTCGTTGAATAGTTGTTTCATGCCTATAGGTCGGCAAGACTTTAACTGTCAAAAAGCAATGTACCAATTATGATTCAGCGTGCCACACAGTAGGATATTTTTGAAACAATTATATTCCCGCGATGATGTATGAAGAGTTAGAGAATAGAGTTCAATTATCTAGATTTATAAGTTTATCACACATTAATTTTGCATCAATTAAAAATATTTCTTAATATAAAAATAAACAGCATAAAATATAACTATTTCTTCAACAAAAATAAATACATAAAAACCTCGAAAATTGTGCATATATTATGTTTTTTAAACATATTTATTAAAATAAGAAACAGAGACAACGTAAAATATAAGTAATCTCCCTGATTGCAGTTAAAAATTTTTTTTAATGTGACCATAGTGCTGCTTCGCTCTACTTTCATATCGCAAAAAATGTGGTGTAATTTGTGACTTTTACTTTCGACGTGATTCTGAGCATTCATTTGTTGAACAATTTCTTTGTGGACTCGAAATATTTTTCGTATGAGGAAAGATATTTTACTTAAGACATGTAGAACTAAAAGTGGAAAAGCAGAATACATATGCAATTTTCTCTCTTCAAACAATTAAATATCTCCAGCTACGGCATTCAATAATTTATTTAAAAAAAAAGCTGTAGATTTACCTTTAGAGTTACCTATCAAATTTTTTCATAATTCCTTAATTTTCCATATTCTGGAGATGTTTGTCAAATAAGGTCTATTACAAGTTTATGAAGTTCTTTCAAAAATTGACAAATTTGTTGAAGTAGTGCTGAGTGCCACTGATAATTATACCGTGTGACATAGCTTGCCTACCCCTGCTATAGACCATGACTCCTTCTCCAACAGAAAAAACCAATTTTTTGCTGAAAAAGTTCACGTAAAATTGAATATTTTGACACTCCCGAACAAACCCCAATGTGCAACTGACAACTTCTGAGCCTGATGCACGTGTTAAAAGCCTCGTGTCTTGCCACACAGTATTCGAAATGAATCGTAGATTTATTTTATACTTTGCCGGTTTCGCATTAGGCATTCTATAGAATACCTAGGTAATGTGTGAAATAAGAATCAATTCATACATTGCCGGTAACACACACACACACACACAACACACACACACACACACACACACACACACACACACACACACACACACACACACACACACACACACACACACACACACACACACACACACACACACACACACACACACACACACACACACACACACACACACACACACACACACACACACACACACACACACACACACACACACACACACACACACAAAATATATTTTCAGCCATTCCCATTTTTAAACCCATTAGGGTAAAGAATCCAGTTTTAACGGGCACTGCTTTTAAAAGTAATTTTTAGGAAGTTGCTCTTTCTTGCAATGGATTTAGATATTCCTATCCATTACTTTTAATGGTTTTGCTCAGTTTTTTTACAAAAAGGGGGAAAGGGGTTGGCTGGCCAAAAACATGTTCAACCCCACTTTTATAAAAATTTTTTTATATTAGCTGCCCTGCGCAATGTTTATAATACTGCAGCATCCTTTTTAAAATTTTAATCTCGGTTACTCATATGTCCTTCATTGTGTGATTTTCCTACGTCTATGTTTTTTTCGAATGTGATTTTTGGGTTTTATTCTTGTTTGTAGAGAAAAACCTATATATATATATATATATATATATAAAAAGGAAGTGTGAAAATAGATTTTGGGAATTAAAATTTTTTTTATTTGAATCTGATATTCATGTTCTCTGTTAATTTTATAGTTAATTTCTTAGTTTTTACATTTTTTAAACTATTTAATATTTTTCTAAGATTAAGGCACGTCAGTGATCCTTCGTTGAATGTATCATTTTATTATTACTTTCATTCTGTTAAATTTTCAATGAAAATATTTTGAAACATTAAACGCGTTAATAAATGAGAATTTATTAATATTTCTATCAATTTAGGTATCGGATATGCCCAAGTAATCTCAACAGCCTACGTCCTCATCTTTTATAATTATTTAATGGCTCTCAGCATTTTTTACATTTTTGCCTCCATGCAGTCCTGCCTTCCCTGGACTGAATGCCATTTTCCAAACGGTACATTTAATGAAGTAAGTTTATTTTTAATGGCTTTTCTTTCAAAAGAAGGCATGTTCATTATAATCTTTATATGTCATTCGAAATAAATATCTTTATAACGTTCTATGTTACTGTTCTTATAATGTTTTAGTGCTAATGTTAAAATTGTATTTTATGTTACTATTTTCAAAGATTTTTCTTTTAGTATAAATTTATAATAAATTTATATATATATATTTTTAGAATGGCACGACGGCAGATGGAAATCCTCCGTCAGAGTACTTTTGGATGTAAGTATTAATTCCGTCAAAAATTTGAGATTTGTATTAAATAAATTTCATACTACAAAATTAATTAAATGACTTAAATAAATATTGACTAGTATTGCCCATTATTCATAAATGAAGAAAACTGGAAGAGGAGTCAAAAAATTGGGACAGGGTAGTTAAAAAAACCATATTACACTCATGGACAAAAACAATTAGCGCACCAAGAAGGAGTCGACAAAATGAAAGAAATTTTACATAGTAATGCTATTTTTGATATAATAAATGTTAGAAAATCAAAAAAAAAGGCAAAAGAACGGAGGATTTAATACCCTGTTAAACCCCCTCTATGCGCGAATGACGTATGATCGGTCTTGGGGGCTCAAGTTCTGTATGATGTCTTGAGACATTTCGTTCCATATTTGCTGAAACCCCTGCCCTGGTTCGTTCAAACCTGGGTCCCGACGTCCCAAATGATCCCACATATGTTCAACTGGGCAAATCGGGGATCGGCAGGCCCAAAAGGGAAAGGGTAGTAATAGTGAGGGACAGTCTTGGGACACCCTTGCCGTGTGAGGATTACGGATTTTTCAAAGGATAAGTACGGCCTTAGTCAGGCTTTGGGCCCACAAGAATCCTGCTCTCCCCCGCAATGCAGGGTGGGGGGTGCGTTTTCCACTGATCTGGGCCCCGACGAAAAGATTTCGAACTATCTTTTGAATGTTACTAAAAAGTTTAACGATTGAAAAAATTGGGAAGAAATCCCGCAGGAACTTTTAGTTTTACCAAGTTTTTTTCCCCCCTGGGGGGGATAGCGTGTATCAAGGCCAGAGATGGGTCTATGTCATATTGATTTCCTCTGTAAAATCTTATTTATTGGAATAAGTTATTAATTTTTTTTGAAACTGTAATCATTTTTTTCCATCTAATGAAAGGGGGCCCAACCCAAAATGACCCCCGGGGCCTTTTCCCGGGAAGAATTTTTCAAATTCCACGGGCCGTAAAAAAAAATATATATATTTATATTAGATTTGGATCCATTAAAAAACATTTTTGGGAGTAAAAATTTTAAAAAACAGACTGATATATTATTATTGTTTTTCATGTATACAAACATAGATAGTATAATAATAAAAAACAATGATCAAATAATGTTTAATTTATTTAATTAGTGAGATATCTGTTCCTAAACCCTTTTTCACTTAGATTTTGGGTCGATTGCAATGCATGTGTTTTTGGGTTTTGTAATTGATGTTGCAGATTTTCGAGCGTTAAGTTTGAGCACGATTTATTTTTTGGGATAAATTCCAGTTTTAAAAAAAAAAAAAAAGAGATTCGCAGTAACAGAAGCAAGGGATAAAACAATAAAAAAGTTATGGAATTTTTTTTTTTATTAAAAAACTTTTTATATATATATATATATAAACAAAAAAATTGTAAAAAAATAGTCGAATTTTGTAAATTTGTAAAGAATCTCGGGGGGCCGCAAAAAATTTTTTTCAAGGCGGGCCCCATGAGGTCCCTGAGCCGCGGGTTGACCCCCCCTGTTTTTAATGCATGTTTATTTTATCCACTTTTTTTTTTATCACAATGGACTAAATTAAATGGGACGTCATAGTCACATGAAAACCCCCAGTCACGTGTGTTTTTCAGCCAATCAGTTCATAAATTAATTGATGTCATAAGTACATCATAAATGAAAACCGCGTTTCCAGCCCCCTTAGTTAAATGTGTTTCCCTTTTGTTCCCAATTTTTTGTTTTTTGGGAAACTTTTTTAAAAGTACATATTTGTCAACTATATAATAATGCAATATTTAAAAACAAAAGTATTCGTATTTTGTAAAATTTTTTTTAATTTTGTGTGTAAAAACCCGTTTGAGGAATTTTAACACGTAAATTTTTTTTACCCAATTATAAAATTTAAAAATGTTATTTTAAATTTTTTACAAGTTAACAACTACAATGGTATGTCCTTTTTAATCAAGGGGAAGCAGGGATTCCCGTTATCATGTGACCATCATGAATTTAGTCCATTGATCCAGTTTTTTTTTTGGGGATCGAAATCTTTTTTGCGCATTTATTTCATATGGAATTATACAGCTGAGAAAATCAATAAATGGAACCGAGACCTTTTTTTAAAAAAAAAAAAATTATATTGAATCTGAGATAGGTTAAAAAAAAGTGTATATAGTATTGAAATTTTTTCAATGTAAAAGGTATCGGTGATCTTTACCGTCATTGGGTACAACATACAAAAGTAAATTTTTCATTTTTTTTGATTATAGATGCTTCGTATTTAAAGCTAAATTTCCCGCCCACGGAAAATTGATTTTCCCGAAAACTGATATTTAAAAAATTTTCTCTTTACTACGCCGTGACTTAAAATGCAAATTATTTCACAAACCAAATATCTTGTGCAATTTTATAATTTTTTTTTTTTAGATTTTAGACCGATTTAGAATAAATATTATTTGATTTTCCATTTCCATTATTTGATCGTTTATATGCTAGCCTTATAGAGTGTTTAATGTGATTTTAGATATTGGTTAAATTTTTAAAAGAATTTCCTTTGGTTTGTAGTCTGAGACAGGGGGTCGTACGGAATTTTGTTTATCAACTGATTGAAAATTAGAAATGCCAATAGGAAGTTACGTGGGTGTATAAAAACTTTTTAACCTTGTCAGGCGATGCTTTCTATTTTAAGAAACATAATTTAATTTTGAGCTGAATTTTGTGAATTCCTACTCATACTCTTTTTTAAAGTTGACTAGAAAGCGATATAAATTAAACTTAAAAGATTAAAACGTAATTTTGTGAATTGGATACAAATTAAATATATTAAGAAATATCCCCGAATGCAATAATTATTATCATTTCTTCATTAAAAAATAAATTGAAATTTCAAAATACAAATTTTTGTTGTTTTAAAGTTGCTCTCAGAAAAGCATTAATAAGGCAATTTTAAAAATCTTTTTTTTTTCAACGAAAACATTTAAATTTAAACAGAGTAATAATTGTAAATTCTTAGTTACGCTGTTGTGCTGTGGATTCTTAATTTTACTGTTAAAAATTCAATAACTCAAAATATTGCAAATAATTCAAAATATTTTGATTTATAGGAGTTATTAACATCTTTAAAATATAAGAACATTTCTTTTGGATAATTTATATGAGTGTCGATTCTCATTTGTAAATTATTTAAATACTTTCTTCAAAAAATATACATTTTAAAAATAATCTTAAGGTTAACCGTTCAAAACTTTTTTGGATAAAGGGATATTTTTTTATGATATTTATGTCTCTTAGATTAGAATATTATCAAATTTTTTTAAAGGAATTTTGAAAAAAAAATTATTTAAAAACTATTTCGGCAAAATTAATTTGAAAACCTTTTTTCAAATTTTTTCTTTTTGGAAAAAGCTTTTTTTAAAAAAAATTTTGCCTGTATATAGCTGAAACCTCTGCAGAGTGTCAACTATGATTTTGAAAATTCACATTATTTTCGGTTACCACCCATTGAAAAAAAATTTTCGGGTTTTTTTTTTTAAAATTGCTCCCCTGTTGTCGTAAAAAAGGATAAACCCACTTTTTAAATTATATATTTCAAAATTCTAGTTTAGCCCTGTAAAAGGTCTGGCATGATGGGAAAAATATTATTATAATAAAAATTTTCACAAAAGGAGAACATTTTGAAAACACCCGGGGTTTTTTTTGTCAAAATAGTGTACTTAAATAATTTTTTATTGTGATAATATTCTTAAAACAATTTTATATACATTTTCTAATCTAAGTGACACTAAATATCATAAATATTATCCATTTATATGCTTTTGAAAAATCACAGTTCCGAACGTATTCGGATACCTTAATGCAGCAAAATTTTTTTTACGTAAATTTAAAAACAAAAAAAAGTGTACTTAAAATAAAGTTTTTAAAAGCATTAAAGAGGATTTTTTTTCTTATTATCTCATTTCAACAAGATATATTTCATGTTAATTTTGCCCCATAAATATCAAGTGCAAGAATAAATATCCATGAAAATCTGTAAAATGTTTCTAATTTTATCGGCTTAATATTATATGAATCTATATATGATTATGATATTATGATTCTGTTATATTGTTCTATATAAGATTATGATATTATGATTCTGTTATATGATTTTATATATATATGAGTTTATAGTCATATAATATTTATTCCTTTCCATTCAAGAGCAAATAATATTTTCCTTATGAACTGAAATTATTAATTTTATATTAAAATTCTTTTAAATTTCTGTTTCAATTACATTTAACAAAGTTTAATTTACATTTTTATAATATTTTATCCAATATCTTACATATTAAATTAATTATTGTTTTACTTTTCGTAAATTTTGAATGTCCAGTCTTAATATAGTATATGTGAGGTAGTTTGGACAGACGGAAGTCATTATTCGAAATGAAACGAGCAAGGGGCCTTTTCTAGGGGTTGATGA
>BMAV01022170.1:0-61850 GCA_019973955.1 Trichonephila inaurata madagascariensis | reverse complement strand
TTTCAAATCTTAAAATTCAATTAACAAAAATTTTATTTTATTTTAGTTTTCAGACTTTTTCTCTAGTTAAGTTCTTGATTTTAGCTTCTAATTAAAGGTACCTATTCCCAATGTTAATTTTACTTTTGAAAGAAACTTTCATTTTTGTTGTATATTATCCTGAATATATAAATTTTTAATCAGACTTTTTTTTACTTCCATTAGTTATTCTTAGAATCAATAATTTATGAAAATTGACAGTAAATTTCGATGTTTTATTGTAATCCCCTGTTATTTAATTAGTTTTTATAATTAAATAATTTTATTTGAAAGTATAATCCATATTCTGCTTTAAGGATGTTTATTACATTTGTGAAATGCATAATGAATGTGTTCACTTTTCTCAGTTTGGTGAAATAAAATTGACTTCTGTAATTGATATTTTTAGAAAAGAAAAAGAGAACATACTGCTGTCTAGCAAAAACAAATGTCTTGATTTAAAAATATTCTCATTGTTTGACTCAACATTTTCATTGTTAAATAGCAATTTATCACTAAATTACTGTTATATTTCTTTTTGTTTTTTAATAGAATTGTTTATTTTTAATTTGCAGGTTGGAAGCAAAAATATTCCAAGTTTATCATCTCGTGTTGGAGAAGATTTAGTGGATGCTATATATATGCTTGCTACAATAACAAAAGGAACTCCAATATTTTATTCAGGTGATAAAGTAGGAGTTTCAAATGTACCTTCTGAAAATAAGGTAATTTTTTTAAATATTTTAAAATTGTCCTATTTCATAAAATTTTCCTATTATCAAAATTTACTTGCTTGAAATTTACATCATGATGCTGGTCAATAAAACTAGCAATATTCAGAAATCATTGATTGGCAAGTCTTTAAAAAAAAACATTTTTTAAACTTTTAAATATCTTAACTTATTAGGGATAAGCGCATAGGAGTCTAATGAAAATAAATTTTCCTTAAAAATATTAAGTAATTCTGGAAAGTAATTGAAATCTTACAATAAAACCAATTCCAAAAATAACCTTGGGGAGATATTTTTTAAAAATTTGAGTGTTTATCCATTTTTCTAATATTTGCAATCCTTTTTGTGTGTCAATGATTATTTCTGTAGTTTATTTTTGAGAAAACCTCTAACATATTTAATCTATAAAGTAGGTCTTCAAGTATTAATGGAGTGGGGTTTTTTTTATTACAATTATAGTTGAGTCTTCCTTCTTACATTCTTAAAACCTTTTCCTCTTTTTCTTGCTCCTTATGTGATGTATCTATTGGTGTATGCATCTGTGTGTGATTTTTTTTTTATCCTCTTAAGCATAAACTATATAAAAAAACTACTTTGCAACTTTCATCTATTGCAATGTGTGTTAATGCTTGGTATATGGCTTGGATTCTCTCATAACATTAATTGCTTGCAAATATTTTACTTGTGCCTCTGCTTTTTCCTAGACTTCTAACTCAAATGGTGGTTTAATTAATGAAAACAGTTCTTTGCATGTGAATCTTAATCTTACTGAACAGGTGAGTTCTTCTGCTTAAAGTTTTAATAAATCTTTTTACAACAAATATTAGTGTAAAATTTTTTTTAAAAAAAACTTAATCCACTCTTGATTAATATCAAAAAGGTGTATGTGAAAAGTTTTAGCTATCTTTGTAGTGTTCTAAAAAATTCAAAACGTCCTGTTGATCACACATTCATTTATCGACAATGATTTTGAAAATGATACTTAACACAAAAACATTCACTAAACACATACAGCAACAAAAATGTACAAAAGAAGCTTAATAAAAAAAAACTTTGTGTTTCTCAATTCAAATGCCTTCAGTTTGTTTAAACTTACAAAACTGCTGAAATCAGTGCTCTAAAATCACAAGATTTAGTCTTAGTACAAACCTAAATAGTTCAAGTTGGGTGGATGATGTAGTATTGCATCAGCTCACTGAAAAAAGGAGTCAAGTGGGAGATTTTTTGAGACCTAAGGTTATAATTAATATAGTACTCCTGTTAAGGTTGAATTAAAAGAGTTTTTGGTAACTTTGTGTCTTGGATAACTCAGAGCTAAAATTTAAAAAACCTTTCAAGATAATTGAAATAGAGAATCATTCCATATGTGTGTGAATTACATATTGGATGCATTGTTCTAACTTCTATTATAATCAGGTTAGTCGTTTTAGGGAAGCTGCTACTTATAGATAATAAGTATAACTATATTATAGCTGGGGGATTTCACATCTATTGCTAGTCTTAAAAAGTAATGAAAAATGATAGTAAAACATCACTATGTGGATAAACACAGAATTCCTATGTATTCCATTTACACATTTGGAACTATGTACTGTGGAAAATTCTTTGTCAAAAATTCAAACAATCTTTTAGATTCACTAATATTTTCAATAGTGTTAGCAGGATAATTGGAAGAAAAAATTGTTGGTTCTAAGTCAATGAAATATTATTTTAAAATTCATAGTGTTAAAGCCTAATTTTTTTTAAAAGTATGTAATGGATAATTATATGATCTACTAATGTATTTTATGAAGGTACACAGTCTACTAATGTATTTTATGAAGGTACACAACTTATAATTTGTTTCAAAAAATTTGTCTGGGCCATTTTTCAGTAAAATGTGATTTAGTCTTAATTTCAGTACGAAATTATTTCAGAGAAATTTTTATAGAGTCAAATTTAAAAAGAAAGTATACCCTCATATATAACAGAATAATCTTATAGAGGAAATAAAATTCAATTGCAATATGGATAATTATCAAAATATTGTTTATTTGTAACAAAGAACATGTCTTTTTTATGAAATTCAAAAATTTTTAATGTTTCTTCACATTTTTTTTTTTCATTGACAAAATTTGTAACAATAGGTTGTGAATAGTGTGAATATTCACAAATTTTAATTTGTTGATTAACATCTGATTTTTATTTTTTAGGTACAAGATAAAAGTAAACAGTCTCATTCAAAAATATTAAGCCGCCTCCTTGCATTAAGAGGTCAGCCTGCTCTAAACTTTGGGCTGCAAGCTTATCCAATTGTAACAAATGAAACCATTTCCTTAATAAGGGTGCGTAAAGGCTCACCAGGATATCTAGTTGTTGTAAACTTGGGCAAAGACTCAGTTAAATTAGATTTCACTGGTAAAAGTGGCTTTCTACCTGAAACTGCAAGGGTAGAAATTAGGAGCAGTAATATTGTGGATGGCCCATTGATGGATGGGGAACATCCAAAAATTTCATTGGATGATGTTCATTTAGGCCCTAAGCAATCTGTAGTATTTTCATTTGTTCCAATCTTTGAAGGATAATAAATTAATAAAAAAAATTTCAGCATATGATCTGAAACTTCATTAACATTTTTATTTCACTTGTTGCACAAATGCATTTGATATTTTAAAAGTTTTGTTTACTTAATGCGATGAATGTATTTCCGTTTTCTCTTGCTTAGAAGAGATTGTGTATGTAGATGGCAAAAATTTGACATAATCTAAAAGCTGTTAATCTTCTTTTTCTCAATTATTTAAAGTGCTTTTAATGTATAAATAAATAGATGTGCATTGCAAATGTGTGGTAATTTTATTTTACTATCAAAGAAAACAAGTTAACTTTTAAAACTTGATGTTTATTGTGTTTTTAAAAAATTTCAAAAAATATTTTTTTTCCTTACATAGAAAAGTTAATTATCTGATTTTCATTTTTAAAGACTTTATGGAATGGTTTCTCCCATATAAATTTTAAATAAAGATTTTGCTCTAATAATCTGTACTGAATTGAGAGGGGTTGTATTATTTCATAAAAATGTATGTTTTTATTATTTGTAAATTTCTTGTCTGCTGGTTAATACAGTGATCCGCAACCCCAGGTCCACGAACCGGTACCGGTCCGTGGATCAAATGGTGTCAGGCCGCCTAAAGAACATTAAACTTTTGCCATTTTATTTAAAGTGGTGCGTTTCTCTCGGATTTGCGCAATTTTCTACGGAAATCACTTTATATTTCATGTTAAATCACTTTTATTCTTTTTGGGTGTAACTATATTTTATTCTGAAGACATATTTAAATGTAACTAAATTTAAATTGTAAAATTAAAACAATCTAAAATATAAACAATCAACGTGTCCCACCCTCAGCAGGCCACGGTAAATTTATCAAACGTTGACCGGTCCGCAGCGATAAAAAGTTTGTGGAGCACTGGGTTAATTGACAGTAAGTTTATTTAATGAAATTTAAAGTAATTTTATAAGGTTTAAATGGAAAAATTGCTTATTAGAATTTTTTTAAATGTTCTGGGAATAAATAGTTCAAGTTCTTTCTTTACCTTTGGCTAAGACAGCCTTAAATTAAAAATACGCATACTAAAAACACTCTTGATTGCACTTGCATTAATATTCACTTTAGCAAATTGTAATTTATACATTTATTGAGTAAAGCACAAATTTTTCATCCGAGGAGAAAAAAAAATTAAACATTAAGTTTCAATAGGTTATTTAATTTTTTTTCCATTTATATTTAAAAAATTTATTTTAGAAGATCCTTTTCATATAGAGCGATGGTCTTCAAACTTCCACGTAACCCTGGGGTTCCACTAGGCATACCGAGGTGTTCCATGAGTCACAATAAAAAAACTCAAAATGAAACTTATAAATATGTATGCAAAAAATTATTATTTCCTTGAAGTTTCTATAATTACAAGTATCTAAAACTCATCCTATTCATTAAAACTGAAAATTTTATTTATAAATAGTAAACTTTATTTTTCAACACTTTTTAAACTTTTGTTATAATAAAAGAATATTAAAATGTTTTATCTTTATATCTATGCTTCCTACGAGATTGTGAAGATTCTACTGTTTACTATCTTGGGTTCAACAAATTGTTTTATAATTAATTAAAACAGTGTCTTGCATAACTAAATAATTTTCTAATGAGGATCATTTGTAACAGTTCATAGCATAAAATTCGATAATTTTTTCTTTTTAAACATTGTAATTAGTATTCATATAAAATTTTAAATTTCTTGCATTTGTATTTTCATAAAAGAAAATATTCTATGCAAATGCTTCAATATAATGTACTAATGCTTGCAATAAATCCATAATTTTCAACAATCCTAGTTAGTGTAAAAAAGTTGAAAACATTCATCTTCCTTATAAATACGAAATAACAGGAAGAATAATGCTGGAGAGTAGATACTGCAAAATTCTAATGGAGATGTAATCCTGCAGAAAATTTACATTTGAAAAACATATATTTTTGAGTGAGTAGGAAATTAGAGTAGATTATACATATTTTTTTGGAGAGGATTTACTTATGATATAAAATTAGATTTTTTAATATACATTTTTGTTTAATTAATAGGGTTTGTTATTTTAAAGCATTTATTTTGAAATTTTAGGAGGTAAATTATTAGCCTACAAATGAATAAACAAGTTAAAGACAAGATTTTTTCCCCCAAAAAAAGCAATTCAGTATATGAAACTAGTTATCCAGTTTTAAAATGTAATCTGCAGTCTCTTTCGTATATAACTTCAATACTAGTTTAAAATGTTTATTGAAGATGTAAGAAATAATAACATTTTTCTCTAGGAAAGTAGGTTGCATAAGATTCTAATGATCTAGAAATTTACATAAAATTATATGTTTGAGAAATTTTTTTCCCTCAAAGTTTTAATATGTACATTCTGTTTTCTTGAGTTGTACTTATAAAACATGTTTTTTTACAAAAAGTTTTGTGCTCTTATATGAAATTAAAAAGATTAAATCCTTGTAAAAGTAATTTCATGAGATAAACTACTTGCCTTCAAATAAATAAATTAAGGATATTAAATTTCTGAGACTTATTTCTTCCCAAAGTACAATGAAAAGTAACCAAGATTAGTATCTGAAGTAACTATTTCAAGTTAAAAATCATTGATACTTTTCTCAATTTCATTCAGTGCTAATTTAAAATATTTCTCCCTGAAAGAAATTTAATATAACTAGTATGTACTAATATCTGACCTAATAACAAACACTTTAAAAAAAAGAATGAAAAAAAAATTGGTTTATTAATAATTTTTGCAATTGGTTAAACACAAAAGTGGGGTATTTAAAAGAAATCAAATTATCAATGTTTGATTAGAAAATTTGGCACAACCTGTGATTTCAGTACCTGAAAATACTATATTAACTGATATAGAGCAGTGGTCTTCAAAATTTCAACTCACAAAACGCCTAGAACTTGAAGGTGCTTTCCTTGAACCCTTAGAACTAGAAAGTGTTTTCGTTGAACCTCATTCCATATATATACTTCGAAGAATATATCCCAAAAATAACATTTAAAGTAAATCAACACATGTTATAGGTACTTAATATTAAGGCAATTAAAAAATGTCTAATCTAAGTTTTCTTTAATATAGTTTACTCATTGATAATATTAATTTGATTCAAGTGTCACATATCCATGCATTATATTTAGTAACTGGGATATATACTAGTGTTTTTTACACAAACTTTCAAAATTTAGGTCTATTGAGGTTAAAAGCAATCACATTAAATGTGTGTTCCAAATTTCATTTGTTTTTGTAGCCACTTCTTACTTTGAGAAATATATTTCACTTGAACACGATGTTTTGAATGGCATTAAAATGTTTATTGCTGTGTGAGAAATCCTGTGTATTTTACAACCTAAAATTTAACAGCTTTTCTTAGATTTTAACATTAACTCTGTGGATAATTTGTTCCTTTCCCCTCATTATAGTGGCTACGGTAGCCTAGTGGTCAAGGTATTGGATCGTAGCTTGCATGTCACGAGTTCAAGCCAAGTACCACTAAAGACCCGCTGTGTAGGGGTACGATGCACATTAAATCTGTCGAGAGCTTAAAATGTCCTCCCATTGGTGTGGTAGCTAGGAGAGGGGAATTGCAGCTCAGGTCTCGTCCTTGACCATAGTTCAAAATTATGAGGACCGTCGCCAAAAGCCCTCTTGTAGCTAAACAGTGCAACGTTAATATTCGCTCACTCCACCATTATAGGTGTTGTTTCCCACAAATGTAAAAAGGTGCATTTTTCATTAGAAAATATTTTGTTTTGCAAGACATTGTGCTGATTAATGAGTATAAAATTCTCGTGGAACCCGAGATATATATAGTAAACAGAATATTCACAATCTAGTAGGAAGTATATATAAATATAAAACACATTTTAGTATTCTTTTATTATAATAAAAGTTTTAAAAGTGTTGCAAAATAAAGTTATTATATATGAATAAAATTTTCAGTTTTAATGCATAGGATGAGCTTTAGATACTTGTAACTGTACAAACTTCATAGAGAACATGAATCCATTTTGCATACATATCTGTTTCTTCTAGATTTTTTTTTATTGACTTTTGGAACCCCAGGGTTCTGTGGAACACAGTTTGAAGACCACTGATATAGAGTAAAAAATATCGCTGAACGATTTCTAATACTTCTGTAGTGATTTTAATGTATTGTCTTTCAAACAAGAGTAAATATAATCTATATTTTTAATTCTTAATAACTTAGTTCACATTCAATTTTGTACTTATTTTTTAAAGTTATGGTAACCTGAAAAACTTTCATGAATAATTCATAAAAGTTATTCCAATGTATTAATTACAATTATTTGTGTAATGTAATCCAGTCAAATGAAAAATTTCATGTAGAAAAGAAAATTTTTATTTCAAACAAAATTTCAACATTATATATACACATATACAATTAACATCCACAATATTAGTACAATTAAAATGAATATTAGTTAAAACAATTATACAAATGCAATGGATGTCCATTGAATAGCCACTAACAAATATTATTTAAAAGACTACAATAATAAATACATGTAGCCTAATAAAAAACATCAGCTAGTATCTCAATCAAACAAAATCCTTATAAAACACAAATTAAAAGAGTACCCTGAAAAAATAAGTCAAGAATGTATATAATCCATATTTGTTTGGTTTGAAATTTCCAACAAAGTAACATAATAAATATTTTTTACATTCAAATTAATATCTAATGTATAAAAAAAAATGACATTCAGTTATAATATTACTAACCTTTCAATTTAGTATAAAGTTGTACAAGATAACAGTTTTCGGCTTCTCACTAGTTTTCCAAACATACCTTTTATAAACTGTGACACTCATCTTGTAAATAGTATACATTTTCTCATTTCAAAGTTCTAAACCAGATATTTACATACATTTGAGTTGTATTACTTTTTAATATACGTATATATGTCAAATGCATTACCTTACAGTATTTTTCACTCCTTTCATTTAAATATTCCCTATTTACTTGAAAATGTAAGGCAGGTTTCTGAACTTCCAAGGTGTAAATATGAAATGGTGGAAACCAGGATAAAAGAGCAACACACATGTACACAAAAAGTGAAATATTATCAATTACAGCACATGAAGGTATAGATAATTTACATCCAAATTTAACTATAACTAGAATCAAGATTTTGGTATAACAGAAATTCACTTAGAAGATCAAATGTCTGCACATTTAACATAATTAGGTTTGATGAAAAATTCATGGTTCTATAAAAAAAGATACTATTTATTAAATTACAGACACAATTAAGACTGTCTTAATCTGTACTATTACTGTTTTAATCAGAAACACACGAGAGAATTAATGACCCTTTATAAAGACAGATAAATGCAAGGTTAATGTAAAATAAATTACTACAGAAGATTAACTAATGTTCTCCTGAAAAGAGAAAAATATGTTTGATTCTATTTTTATTACTCTAAAAATTGGAAATTATAAGTGATTGTCACCAAAAAAATATAAATGATAATGCAACAGTAATTTTTTTTTACATTTAAAATGTTAGACTTCTCTTTAATAAGTTATATTATTTTTTTCTTTAATATCACAACACAAGTCAAATATTATTAAAAAGAGTAAAAAATAAAAACAATCAATGGTTAATGGAAACATTTTATGTATGAACTAGGTTTGAAGAGCTTTTGTTAACTGTAGTTTTATTCAAAATTATTTTTATTTACATGCATTCTTTTGAACCAGTTCTTGCTTTTATGGGATTTAGAAGCAAGTGTATAAACCACAACATTAATTAAACTTTTTGAGATAACTTACCCTACTCCTAATGTCATTACACAGCTATATTTACATTTTGTGGTAGGCCTCATATAATTTGACATATTTACAAAATTCAGAAAGATGCTAAACTCAGACTTATTTAATACTGATCAAGTAGTTTGAGACCAAAAAAGAACTTAGAATAACTATAGAAATTTTATTTGAAGTTCCTTTTTTAGAAGACCATACATAAAATATTTGAATTATAAGTGTATTTAAGTTTTTTAAAAAAAATCTTCTCTAGAAATAAAGAGCAATACATTAAAATACAGAATGTGTATTTAAATTAGTTTTCATAAACTGAAATTTTATTATGAATAACTTAGTTTAAGACTACTTTTTTAGTTATACCATTTGAAATTTCAAATGATACTTAAGCTTCTCTACCACATCAAGGTAGCAGCCACAGAGAAGTGAATACATTTGGACCTCTACAAATGGGTATCTTTGGGAAAGGGAACAAAATCAACTTCTGAAAAAATATATTAAAGTTTTGGTTTGTAAATCACTTGCAATATTTAGAACTAAACATGACTGAACTTTATTATGACAACTATTTTAATGGGGAAGTGATAGCAAATAAAATACGAGTTTATTCAGTTAAGAAATCTTTATTTTAAGTTGTTTCAATATTATTACTATTGAGACTTTAAATTTACGCATATAACCAGGTTATTTTTTAGTTACCCATTTGCAAAAATTCAAATATATTCCTTTTTTATTTATTTAAATCAACTATCATAAATACATTGTTAATCTGGAGTTTTCACAGCATGTGGATCTAAAACCTACAGTAAACATGAACATATATATTGCACATTACATACTAGCCAGGAATTTAAATATATAGACAAAAAATTTTAAATGCCTTCTTGTGAATCAGGAACTCTATATTGGAATGACCTAAAACTGCCTATAATAAAAAGGAACATACATGTATTGCACATACGCATAAATCATTAAACGCCTTCTAGTTAATCAGCATTGCACTATGATCTAAAAACATCTACAGTAAAAAATTTCATATATTGCACATGGATACCTGAAAATTCAAAAATTACTATTAGATTAAGACCTCTTTTTATTTCCAGTCATTTTATCAAAATTGATAATGTTAAAACTGAAAATTCATTTTTATACTGATTTTGCAGTCAAAACCAGACTCGTTGATACACTTTGACATTCTTCTTGGGTAGGTTTTCTCATTGTTGAAGTTTTCTGAGAAGTCTTTTTTGTTGAAACATATCTCTGTCTTTATCTTTTTATTTGGCGGCTCCATATTCAAAGTTCTTGATACAATTTCTTGAATAGCTTCAGGGAATAAATGCAATGAATCGATAGTATTTCTTAAAAGAGTTAAAACGTTATCATATTGTTCTGGGGATGCTTTATTTATTAATTGCATGCATTCTTTCTGGAATTCTTCCTTGGAAATTTCTGTCCGTGTAGATGTGGCCCTCAAATTATCCACATGTGCTTCTTTTTCCAAAACTTTCCGATTTTCACAAATAATCATTTCTTCATCTGTTAAACGCGAATCTAAGGATAGTCTTTCCTCTAGTATAGTACTATTGATTTTATTCAAATTTTGGCTGCAAATAAAATGGATATGTTTGCACATATTCCACTGAATTGCATTATCAATGCATGTACATGTAAAATTATGCAAACAGTGGTTACATTCCCTACACATCAAAGTGCATTCTTTGGAGCATGTAACATTTCTTTTAACAATATATATGTCCTTACCTCTTGTGGAGCTGACCATTCTTCATTATTTTGCATGCATAAGCTGGTTAAATTTTGGCCAACTTTATGCCTTTTCTTCAGCTGAGATATCTTGCCTTTCTTCAAAGAAAAATACGTCGATCAAATACTGTTTCTCATAAATTTCATTAGACTAAACAATGCCTTATCAAGTCGTTTGACTTTTTTCCCTTGGAGATACCGCGTCTTTTTCATCTTATGCATACTTTCAATATGCATGTTGGTATTATTCCATTTCCACTTCCTGTGACAATATGCCCATACTTCACTTAAACACTGTAGGTTTGTTCAAAATATCTTTTAAATTCTTTCATTTCCTCCTTTTCATCAAACATCATCAGTGCTTCTTTTAACATTATATCGAAGGCTGCTTCATCTGTTTCTACTAAAAGGCTTCGGACAATCTTGTGAGCTTCAACTTGGATTTCTTTCTTCGTTATCAACCTGGAAATACTATGTCTCCAACTTCTATCTACATGCCATGTGCACGTCTTTTCTCGGAAATGCCAAAAACTGTCTTCCATGCATTAAAAAAAGATTCAGAATCATCTGATCTGTCATCAAAACTCTTGGAGAAATACAAGTATGTTCCTTAATAGCTGCAAATGCCAGTGTTAACGCTGTAGAATCTTGTCGATTGCTTAAAATGAATGCTGCAGGAAATCCCTCTCTAATCATTCAAAACTAATAGTGTAGCTAAATCAAACCCATATGCATTCATTCCATGCGTAAAATCCAAACATATAGTATCATTTCCATAAAATTTTAACATATCTTTTTGCGAAGAATTCATAATTACAAGTAGAAAATCTTCTTTCATACCAGGATATAAAGTTTCGTCAAAAATGTTTTGGTCCTTGAAGAGGAAGAATAGGAGAATCTTCTCTTTTTCAGGCCTTCAATCCACTTGTTTACACTTACCACATCATTTGAATCCAAAATACCATCCGAGCTTATATTGTATTCCTCTTTAATATTTTTTATATCTTGCTGTGTTATTAAATGAATTCTTTCTAGTTTCTGATTCATAGAATTTCTAATATCATCCAAGATAGCTTCGACTGGGATTTTATTTTCTAGTTTTCTCGCTATATCTTCCTTTTCTTCTCTAGTTATTTTCATCCGTCCCAAATCCATCCATGTCCTACATGGGGTTTTAATAAATTTAACAGTCACTTTGCTTTCAATGTCTTCATATACTTTCATCTTTTTAAGGGCAGTTTCCATTAATCTTGTTTTCTACCAGCTATTTTCATATTTCTCTTCTTATCACCCCTTGCATTATAAAAACCATTGCGATGACAGTAAAAGTAGGTTATTTTTCCACCAGTTTTCTCTGATTTACTTCCAGTATTCTTCACATACAAGGAACTAGTTTGCTTCTCAATGCTTTCTTTCCATAACTTGAAATCTTTAAAAAAAAGTCAAATGTAAGGTATCCTTTTCTATTGTAATATTATGTACCAAATCAATGTTATCCCCCAAGGCCTTTTTAGAAATGGGGTTCTGCACTGCAGAAAATTACATTTACCTGTTTAGTGTACTTACCTTGTAAGAATCAATTTAAGCATGGATATAAGTTGAAACTGTAGGGGCGGTCTTATCACTTCAACACATTTAAAGCTATCCATTACTAAATTTTACAAGTAATATATATTTTAAAAAATAAAGAACAATTGATAATAAAAATACATAAATTTATGTAATAAAAATAAGTATTTATTCTCAATACCCACAAAGAATTCCTTCAACTATTCTTTAATACTGAAAAAAAGATAAAATAAAATTATTATAATGGATTAAATTTTCTTGATTAAAAATTACTGCATGTTTGAAACTAAAATCTATTAGTTCCTATTAAATTAAACATATTTTAAATTGCATTTTCGATGAGCAAATGAGAAATCTATCTGAATTCACCCATACCCCTAAACAAAACGTGGTTTTTATTTAAAAAAAAAGATTCATTATTCTGCAAAAAGCAATACGGAATTAATTTTTTAAACAATGTTGATGTAAAATAATAATCGTTAACTAATGAAAAACAATTTACTTACCGCTAACCAAAGAAAATTTTGTTTTCAAATAAAAAACGGACACACTACTGACCTGAAATACAAAATTATTTTTACTATGGATTGTATCTCCTTGATAGTAGATTGCTACAAGTTTGACACTAAATTCAATTAGTTCTTGTAGAAATACATATTAAATTGCCTTCGATTTTTGCAGAAGAAAATAAATCAATCTGAATTCATCCATTAATACCCTAAGAAAATACGCGGGTTTTTTTTAAATTATTCATTAATATTTTGTAAAAGCAATATGAATTTGTTTTTAAAAAAAATGTTGATGTTCTTTAATAATCGTTAATTAATGAAAAATTACAGCTAGATAAACAGGAAATTTGTTTTGCAAAAATTATCCAAGACGGACAAAGTGCTTTTTGCTAAACTGGAAAACAATTTTCAAAATTTTTTCCCTTTTGGTAATGGGAAATTTTCCCTTTCCCTCACGATGTCAGCGCCTCGGTGATTTGGGTTATTTTAACATTGAGTTCTTCCTGTCCTATGGGCACAGCCTGATTATGTCTACTTTTACAATTTTGACAGATGACGCTACAGTGCGCTGATGACGTAACATTCCGCCCGGCGTTGAAATATACAATATTTCAAAAAATATACTTAAAAAATACAAGTTTATAAATTTACAAATGTATATATTAATTAATTACAAATAAATACAATATTCTAAAATAAGAAAAAATACAATATTCAAAAATAGAAAAAATACAATATTCTAAGAATATAATATACATCATATTACAATTTAATTTACATGATTATCTTCTATTGGTAAGAGACATATTTTTGAGATAGAACGTGTGAGAATCCCAGTGGCAGTTTTCAGTTTAACGACTCTGACCTTACCGTCAGTTCCATTAATAACCTCCAAGATTCTTGCCATTGCCCATTTGCAGGGAGGCAAATCGTTTTCCTTTAATAGCACTAACAGCCTATGGCAACATTATTTTCTCAAACTGCCACTTGTTTCTCTGCTGTAAATGATTAAGATAATCATTTTTCCAGCGTTTCCAAATAGTTTGCACACACTTTGTTGTATGCTGCCACCTAGATAGTCTATTATCTGAAATATCTAAAATTGCGGGCTCAGGTATTGCACTGATAGGTCGACCAATTATAAAGTGTCCAGGAGTTAAAACTTCATATTCATTGATATTATCTGACAATGGGACTAATGGACGTGAATTAAGGATACCTTCAATTTGAATTACTATTGTCTCGAATTCTTCGAAAGTTATTTTGCTATTAACTAAAGTTCTATAGAGATGGTGTTTGAATGATTTTACCCCTGCCTCCCACAAACCCCCAAAATTAGGAGAGCGAGGAGGGATAAATTTCCACTGAATAGCTTCTGAAGCAAAATAATTTGCTAATGTCTCGTTTTTGTTACAAATTAATTTTATGAAACGATTTAATTCTGCAGCTGCGCCTTTAAAATTAGTTGCGTTATCGGACATTAATGTTGAAATGCGGCCTCTGCGGGCACATAGCCTCTTCAAAGCCGCAATAAATGCTTCAGTTGTTAAATCAGTCACTGCCTCTAAATGAATAGCCTTTGTAGCCAAGCATACAAAAATCGCTACATAAACTTTTGAAAATACCCCCTTTCTCTGATTTTTAAATTTTATTTGAAAAGGTCCGCAAAATCCACCCCAGAGTTTAAAAAGGGAAACCGGGTTCCCTCTCTTTGGCAGTTTTCCCCTTTTTGATCTCCCCTGTAGTTCTGTCTAAACTCAAAAACAATCTTTGAACTTTTTTTCATTTACCCTTTGCCTTTAAAGGGGCCCAAAAACTGCATTCTAATTTGTTTAATTTTAAAACCCCGGAGCACCAATATAAAAAAATTTTCTTTCATATCTAAAAAAAGGTAATTTGGGTAAATTTATGTTTACAAGGTAAAATTATTTGATTTTTTTGCTTCAAATGGGTAAATCACCCATTACAAAAACCTTCCACCAACTTTTGGTGGGAATTCTCATCTAAAAAAGGATCAAAAAGGTTTTTAAACCCTTTTGTTTTTAAAAACACCTTTCCCTTTTTTCAAGGCATCGATTTTTTGCTTTAAACCCCTTTAAATTGTGCTATTTTAGCTAAAAATTCCGTACCCCCTTTTTTAACTCATCTGCAGTTAAATACTTGCCCCTTATTACAAATTCCTTAGTTTTTGATGTTATTAATGAACCTAAAATAAAACAAAAAATTCTAATTAATTTTTTGGGGGAATTATTTGTAACATTAAAGAGTTCATCATAAAAATTTGACGAATTTTGTCGGTTTAAAAGGTCTGGCACTTTTTTAGTTCATCTCTGTAGGGATCAAAAAAAAGTTGATTGTCCCCCATTCACATCGGTTTGGGGAATCTAAACCCGGAACCCAAATTTCGTTTTTTTAAAAAGCTCATCTACTTTTAAGCCTCTAAATTTAAAGGGTCCCGGGGATTTTCTTGGAGCTCACATTTTTCCCCAATGACAGTTTTTTTAAAAAGTTTTTGGGAATCCCCCGCCATCCTGTTGCTGACAAATGTTTTGAGTTTATGGGGTTTTCGGTCTTTATCCACGCTAAACAATCGTTGAGTCCGTCCACAACAAATTTTATGAATAGGTAATTGTGGGAATTGGCACAACCTTTTTGACTAATCTCGATAGAAAAAAGCTGCAGACATTTTCCTAACCTCGGTATGGTGGGGTTGTTTTAAAGGGGGAACCCTCTGGCCCCTTTCTGCATAATAATCTAGTTTGAGACTGCCCAGATTCTTTTGAAACTTTTTATGTGAAAAACAACAGCATGGGCCCGTTCTGATGCATCGGAAAAAACCATGTATTTCGACCCACATTGTTCCCGGAATTTGGGAAATCACCTTGGGATTTTGAAGTTATTTCCCTTTCGAAAATTTTTTGGGTGAAGTTCTTCCACTCTTCCATTTGCATCTGGTGGTAGCTTTTTCCCCCAGTCAAATTTTTAAATTTTCCCAAAGTTCTTGAATAAATACCAGCCTTCGTAAAATGGGCCCAGTCAGCCCCAAAAGGGTCATAAACCTTGAAATTTCTAAAAATTACGTCTCTTTTTTAAAAGTTGCCCGTCACTAATTTTTTCCTTGTATGTGAAAACAATCCACCTTTGGACCCCCAATAGCCCTTTTTTCACTGGAGCATCCTGAAATTCCTTATCAAACCATAGGAAGATCAGATAAATCTTTCAACAGTTCTGGGCTATTTGACCCCCTTTTTGTTATAAAAAACCACCTCTCAGTAAAGTTGAGAAAAACCCGGTTTTGGGGTTTTTTTTGCCCTCAATGTAAAACCCCCCAAAAAAAGAATATCATCCATATAACTATCATTACAAACCCCACATCTGCTGCGTAAAGGGAAATTTCCCCTTTTTTCTTCATCTGCAAAAGGGCCCTTTTAAAAGGGTTTTGGTACAAAAAATGGTGCGAAATTTGCCCAAGGTTACTGGGTTAATTTTAAAAAGTCTTGTTTGGGAACCTCCACTGGTTTTCCCAAAAAATTTTGTGGAAACCCCTTTTTGATTAGGATTCAAAAAATTTGTGACTCTCTCGCTTTCCCTTTTTAATTAACATAACCCCCTCCCGTTCTTTGACGGCCACGATTAAGGGGAAAAACTTTTCCAACCCAATACCAAAAAAAACAGGGCAAAAAATGAAATAAAATTTTATATTTTAAAAAAGGGATAGGGGTTTGGGGTGAGATTGAACGGCAATCTTGGGGAAAATAACTTGGGGTGCGAAAGGGGGGTGGAATGGGGTTTTGGGAAGGGCCCCAATCAAAAGGGGAAAAAGGGAAATACGCTCATCTTCGTTAATATTGTTAATTAAAAGATGGATTAATATTTCCCCAAGTATACTTATTTAAAAAGTAAAAAGAATGGGAGTTGTTTTCAAAAAAGGAAAGGGGAGGGTTACTCTAAAAAAGGGGTAATATTTTGTAAAAAAAAAGTTAGATTAGGCGGATAATTAAAATTTTTGATGGGGTGATCTGGTTTTGGATCTGACTTGAATATTCAGTTTTTTTGTGGCTTTTTACAAAGGTTGTTTTTAAAATTAAAGAAATTTTAAAGTTATTCTTAAAAAAGTTGTGTTAAAATTAAAAAATGTCCCCATTTTTTTAGATAATCCACCCCCCTCTAGCTTCCCGGCGGTTTAAAAGACATTAACTACCCCCAGGATGGTTTGTAAAAGGTATATCTCTTTATTTTTTTAATTTTTCACTAAATGCGTACTCTGTTTCTAAATCTCGACTAGGGAAAAAAGAGATCTTGTTGAATAATTCCTCCTTTTTAGTAAGAGGAATTTTTAAGAAAAACCCTTTGTTGTTTTTGCATTCCGAAACAACTCTAAATGGGTGGTTCCTTTTCTGGTTTGTATAGGGAATGAGGAGGAAAAAATAAAATCTTATCAATGCTTCATTTTTAATCTCCCTCCATATTGCCCAAAAGGGTTTTCCCATATTCACTCATAAATTCTTTTTTACAGAGTTCCCATTGTATTGTTTTTGGTTTTTTTTTTTCCCCCAAAAACCATTTTTGTCGCTTGACCGCATTCTCTTTGGGGGAAAATCCCAAAAATGTTTTTTTCATTTTCCATGGGTAACTTTGGGCATAAAACCTTTCCCTTTTTTTCTCTTTTTTAGGTTTTAACAAAAATTTCCTCACAATAAATTTCCCCCTTCACTTTTTAGTAATTTTTTTTAGAATCATCTGGAAGTGATTCCAGTTCAAAAAGGGAAATTTTTTTTACTGGTTTTAATAAACTTGGTTCATTTTTTTAAAAAACAATTTGGGGGTTTTATGACTGGGGAGGAAAGGGGGACCTGTGACTAAAAAGCCCAAATTTTTTTATTTTGTAAAATTTCATTTCCCTCCCGCAAATAATGTTGTTTTTGGGTTTAAAAAATTTTAAAAAAAAAGTTCACTTCCCTATCAAATATCTATTTGACCTGGCATATGGAAATTAGAATCTGCCCCCCTCAATTGAAAATGGGAAAATTTAAATCCAAAATATTTAATTTCGATACAGGGAATTTGCATCCCGGGAAATTTTTGGTAAAAAGGAAAAATTTTACTTTTCGGGATAAAGGAAAAACCCCATTTGAAAAATTCAATATTTGCCGAGGGACTTTGAGGGTTGCGTAAAAATTTCCCTTAATGCCTGTTATAGATTGGTTTTCAACGTAAATTTAAATCTAACTTCCCTTTATGTCTTCTCTTAACCCTATCGTGAAAGCATTATCCAATAATCCTCTTAACTTAATTCTATATCCATCAACACTCTTAACGAAAAACCTTTAATGTATTTAATAAAAACACATTTATTTCCGTAAGTCAAAACAGCAACTTTTTGGCTGACCTTGGGGAAAACCAGTAGGAAATTTGGGTGGTCTCTATCCCCCTTTCCCCCACAATTTTGATTTGTAACCCGCGGGGCAAAATTCGTTAGAATCTTTAAAAAACGGGTTTTGTAATCCCCTTTAAACCACTAACGGTTTTCATTTGTATTTAGGCAAAACGGTTACCGGAATGAAGGGCTGGGGCAATTTTAAAATTTGTTTTGTAACAAAAATTTTTTTTCCCATTCCACAGACATATTCTGAAATCAATACATTTATAAAGGGGATGAAATTTCCCTAATATACAAGGTTTCCCCGTTAATTTTTTTCCCATTTTCCAGGAAATTTTGGGTTTTGGGTTTACAAGGGAATGTTTTTTTTGGGTTTTTCGCACTAGGAATCAGTAATTTTTCTAACCCGGCCCCTTCTCTTTTTTAAAAAATTTTAAAAAATCAAAAATTTTGGGAAATTCTGCCTTTTTTTTCAACGAAAGGGGTTTAAATTTTTTCTAGATTCTTTGTCAATTTTTTTTAAAAATTATATTTATTAAAAATTTTATCCGATAGATCATTTTTGCTCATATTTTAAAAATTTAAAGGGGGTTAAAGTTTTATTATTTAAAACCATTAAAAACCTTACCAGTTCTTTTGGGGTGATTCCTTAAAATTTTTTATAATTTTTATCCCCCAAAAACATGAAAAATCTATCAACTGCCGTTTGTTTTCGTAACGATCTTCTAATGCTTTAAAGGGAATCGAAAAATATCGCTAGACATTCCCAAAACTTTTTTGCTTCTCCTTTTAGAGATGCTCGAAATGAAATAATTTTTTTGAATCCCTTTTAATTGCTCATTATTACTTTTAAAAACCCGTAAATTTATTTTTTAAATTAGAAAATTCTTCTATAACACCAAAAAAATTTTTGGGAATGGAAATTTTAGGTGGGGATACTATGTTTACCATTGTCATTTAAATTAATGTTTAAACTTCAGTATTTTTTTAAAAAATACATTAAAGTTTTGAAAGGGGTCCCCTTTTGTTTGTCCGATTTCCGTTTTTTAAAATTTTTCAATGGGCCAAACGAATTGATTTCCAACTTTTGGGAAAAAAATTTCCAAATTTTACAAAAAACCTCAACCAAAATTTTATCTGGTTTTGATCTTTTTTAAAATTTTCTTTAATTTTTTTTTTTTTCCCCAAAGGGCTTTTTAATTTTTTTAAATTTCAAAATGACACTAGTATCCTTTTAAATTTGTCTTCTCCCAGGTAAAGTCTCTTTCCCAGTTAAAAATTCCTTTTTATTGAATCTTTTCAGCGATTCAATTTTCCCTTTCCCCAAATACGTTGGGTTATTTTTTTTTTCCGATTTTTTTTTCTCATTTTCACCGGGCCGGCGAAATTTTTGGGGATTAAAAGGAAAAATTTAAAAAAACCCTTTTGGGCCCCTTGTTTTATTTGGGAATTGCAAACCGGTTTTGTCCTTTTAAAATTTTTTTACAGATGGCGCTACAGTGCGTGATGACCCTAACAGTTGGGGATGGAATTTAAAAACCTGTTTCCTTGTTTTTTTTAATAATTGTTTCTTATGAAAAATCCGAGAAAAAGCACACATGAATATTGTTAAATTTGGAAACCTGGAAGAAATAAAAAACATTTTTAAAATTTCCCAAATGTTTTTTTAAAAAACCCCCCTAGGGGTTCTCCCGATCTAAATTTTTAAAAAAAGAAAATTATGTATAAGGGGATCTTTTAAAAAAATTTCTAGATTATTTTGAACAGAAAACAATTTTATTGAATAGAAAACCCTTTCATATCTTCCAAAATGAAAATCTGAGAAAAACACATTTAAAATTTGTAAATGCATAAAACAGAAACTAAAAGTCTGTAAATCTCTAATTTTTAAGTTTTTCCAACTGAAAAAGGGGTTGTAACATATTGAAATTTTTCAGGGAAAAAAATTTGTTTTAACCTTAATTATATCATATAGGAGCTAATCTCTCCCCACTGCAATGTAAGGTACTAATAAAAATTTATTATTGTTGTTACTAAAATCAATAACTGTATGAATAAAAACTTGAATTTTACATATGTAGCATAGAATGTCAATTGTCATACATACTTTGACATTATTGGACCGCAATTCATGGTTAGCTGTTTTTGGATTAAAGGGTTTAATTTTTTTATTGAATTATCTTTTATGGATGATGCCCCAAAAAAAAAGGATTTAAAAAAAATATTTATAAAGTTTCTTTTTTTAAAATTGGTCCTAATCACCTGAATTAATGAAATTATATACACTGTTTAAAAAAACCTTTGTTATAAGCAGATTTACCTTTATTGGTATATGATTTTAAGTACTAAAATTTTAATTGTGCTTCATTGAAGATATTTAATTAACATAAACCATTTAAAAATTATTGGTTTTTAAAAATATGAAGAAGCCAACGAGCTACTTTTGGGGATGACAAAAAGAAAAAAAAAAAATTTTTAGGGGGAGTAGAAATTACTTTCAAACAGTTAAAGGGAAACACATTAACTGCAGAATGAAAAATTTTTTTCTTGCAAAAAGAAAGATGAGAAATTTTTCGTCTTTGAACAGTGAAGAAAAACGGGGTCAAGCAGTCGTAAAACCACAGATTTTTATCCCTCCTCCTTTGTGGAGGAGACACCAGATACTTTTTGTCTTTTTTTGTCGTTTAAAATGGTTTTAGTACACAGTTTTGTTGATTTTCATGAATACCAGAAATAATAACATTAATTTTTAAAAAAAGAAATGGAAATGTGGTTAAAAAAAATTATAAAATTTATGAAAAAATGCTTAATGACCATTTTTACAGAAAAAAATTTTTTTTTAAAAACTGTATCGAAACTTATGTTTCGATGAGTGTTTTTATAAGGCAATTTTCGAAATTCAAATTTAAGTACAATTTGTTTCTACCATCTACATTTTCTTTAAAAAGGATACCACATAATGTAGCCTATTTTCTGTGTTACTACATTAAATGAAACTGTTATTTGGTTATGAAAAAACACACACACACAATAAAAATTAAACAATATGTTTGAAATGAATTAGAAAGGAGCTTTTTATTTTTTTAAGACCAAAATTTTTTTTCTACAATATATATTATATAGAAGCTAATCTCTTATTGTTATTAATACATTAACATATCGAATTATTATTATTGTTACTGGGAAAACAATGAGAGTATGCGACTTAAAAAATTTAATTTTCATTTACATGTACAACATAAAATGTCAGGTGTATTGTTATGCGACACTTTTTTCAAGATGTAATTAGAATTCGAGGAATACGTAATTATTCGAATCTCGGGGTACAAGGGGGGAAAAAAGTGAGGGTATTAATGCCGGAAAGACACGAGGGCTTTTGGGGCGGACCACGTAATTTTAACCATGGTCAAGTGAGTGGACGACATTGGGACTCTCTTCCCCAACACCCCACCACACCAACGGGGGGGCCGTTTGACCCACAGATTTAGCGTGCATCGCCGCATACAGGCGGGCTTTGGGTATTTGGGGTCGAACTCGTGAGAAGGCCAGCCAGAATCGATATCTTTAACCACTGGCTACCACTGCCCGCGTTCAAACCTCCTCCAGTTGGGTGTGGTTGGAAATTAATAGAAGGGGGTAGTTTAGGTATCATTCTCGTCGCTTGATTATGGTTCATAATTAGGGGATCGGTTGCCAAAAGTCCTCGATTAACGAAAAGTGCGAGTTTAAATTCACCCACTCAACCCTTATTAAAAGTTGTATTTTTATGTTTTTTACCACAAAATTTGTAAAAAATTTTGTGGTCATTGAAAAGATATTTAATTTAAAATCGTAACCTTATATAAATCAAATTAAATTATTAATTAAAAATATGAAGTGACCGAAACTGAGTTTGGGGGTAAAAAAAATAAATAAATAAAATTGCTTTTTTCCCATAAAATAATTTTTTTAAAGGCTTCAGTATAAAAGTATGAGTTAATAGCCATTTCCTTGAAAGAACTGATTATTCTCACAAATTCTTTTTATAAAAAAAAAAAGTTTTTCAAAAGGAATAAATTTATTCTACTTATGGTGAAGTTAATAAAAGAAACTACATCTTTACAACAGCTATTCATAGGTAGTGAAAGTCAAAGGAATGAAAAGAATCCCATGCCTAAAGTTGGATCGAAATCGACGAACTTATCTATAATACTGAAAATGCCGGTCTTTCAGTAGTCACAAAAACGAAAAATTAGTATAATTAACTGAGATTACAAGTACGCATGAAATGCTTTTAAATGACCATTTTCAATAAAAAAAAAATATTCTTAAATATAGAAAATTATATTCTTGCACTTTTCAACGCAGGTATCTAGAATTGTCCCGGCTTCTCACAAGACGAAAAAGCATGTTTGCTCATATATGTCATATTCATGACTGAAAATTTTTCGCGTTCTTGTGTGAGAAAGCCACTACCTGTGATACAATGCTCCTAGAACCGCTACCTGTTCAAACACTCAACTTCTTGATCAGGAGTGCAATCTGGAGATTTTTGAGCATAAAAAAAAAAAATTAAGCTTTCGCATTTGAAAGCAGAGTAGCACCTAATCCAGAATACTGGATATGTTGAAAAATATCAAAAGTTCACCCTCAAATTTGCATTCGTATGAATGGATTTCCAAACTCCTGGCTTGATGAATTACAAAAGCCTATGTCGCATATTACTCTTTTGTTTGGTAGTATTTACCCTTTCGGCGCATAATTCTTTCCATGTAATGTAATGCGATTGCATTTCTCAATGGCTCAGACTTCCAACGGTTTGTGTGAAAAATCAAGCAATACATTCTAGTTACTAAATATAACATGGGTGTAGTGAAAGCTGGATTACAGATTAATATTATTAATTAGTAAATTATATTAAAAGTAGTTTAAAAGTTTTAATAATCGATGCAATACTTTTTTTAATCGCCTTTTACAAAAAAGTGTGTGTGTGTGGAATAGGTCTTCGACAAAAATATTTCTCTAGTTTTAGGCTTCACAAAAAGACCTTCTAGTTCTAGAGCAGTGCGGCTGCACGTGCAGTTGTAACGGGGGCAGTGAACATTATAATGAACAATTAAAAGAAATTTGAATTACATGATAATAAATAATTTCTACAATTTTATTGAAGTGGTTGTCCCAGACAAAGTCTAGTGTAACAATTTGGATCAAAATATGTTTGTGTGAATAAACGTTTTCAGCTATGAACATGATAACATAAATATTATTCATACAGCTAGTTGATGTGCACCTATAATAACCTTAATTTTGTTGGGGCATCCGCAAAAGTTAGCTAACTTAATATAGATGACTTGGTAAAAAAAAAGAGTAATTCAACAAAAGCTACACATTAAGTAAATACTAACTGTTTAATAATTATTTAAAATTAAATGTTTCGCTACTGTTTTTATTTTTAAAATTTCACTTAACTGAATTGGAACTTGTAAAAAGTTATTAACAATAAAAACCTAAATTTGCACTTCATCTTATTTTTAAATTTCTTGCATTAAAAAAATGTGCTATTTGCGTAAAAAATCACAATAAGCCTATATAATTCTTTTTTACTATATATTTCAGCCAGGAAATGTTGAAAGTGGCACTCATAATTATTTTTTATCAAATTGTGGTACTCTCGAAAAAAGTTGGCCACCCCTGTTCCCTTTTTGGAAGCCTCAGAGTATAGAAAAGTTTGAAGACCACTGTTCCAGAATCCCCCACTATCAGTGCTAAAAAATAGAGTCCCCCCATTGGCCATATCCTGTTCAAACTATTATTCCCCTACCGGTCATTTAAAATTTAAGCAAAGACTAACAGTCAGCTTGATCTCACTAATACGTGTTACAAATATTATAAATGAAGCGTTCGCTCACAAATTTTACACTGTTTGTGTCTTTTTAGATGTTAAAAGGCATTTGATAAAATGTGGCACGATGGTCTCACGTACAAGTTAATTAAAACTACAGTTCCTGACTACTTAGCGTTTAAAATTATGCTACAAATTTTACACAATAGAACTTTAGAGTTCGTAAACAATACATACTCTAACTCTTTTGGATCTTGCTCTTCTGGTGTTCCTCAGGACTCTGTTCTTTCTCACCTTATACATTTGTACAACAACATTTACACTCACGACTTCTTACAACACTCCACCGTCAGTACTTGCCTGTTTTTACGGATGATTCCACCATATACATTTCAGAGTCCAGCTTAACATAATTATTAAAGCTATACAAAAACTTTCTTGCAGACAAACTTGAAATTCATTGCACATCGAGTAGTAGAGAATGCAATAAATGTTGATAAATCACAAGCAATGATATTCAGGAAATGGGGGGCCATTGACTCACACTCTTTGATGACAACATCCAGTGGGTTTCGGTAGTGAAATATCTGGGCCTACACATCGACAGCCGCCTAACGTTACAAAAACACATCGACTATCTTACAGAAAAATTCTGGGGTAGAATTCATTTAGCCATCTCCCTTGTCGGGAGAAGGTCATCTCTATCTCTAGAAAATAAAGTAATTCTTTACAAACAAGTCTTGCGCCCAGTGATCATGTACGGTACCCCGGTCTGGGCGGCGGCAGCTGCCACAAAAAAATACAAGTAATTCAAAACAAAATACTCCGCGTCATGACAAACGCACCTTAGTATGTTCGGAATGACGTTATACACAACGACCTACATATGGAGCCGATTTCTAATTACATCACTAAACTTTCTAGAAATGTATTTAAATCTATTGAATCTTTTGACAATCCAATTATCAAAGCACAAACATTGTTTACGTATCCTCATCCTAAAATTAAATATGCATACTCCTTAACGAAGTGGAGAAACCCGCTTCGCCCCCATAACACAACAATTTCACTCTTTACACATTCTTAAACAACACAAGCAGTTTCGTTTCATAGCATCATTCCTTTTGGGTTCATTTGGTGAACTGTCACCGAACTGATTGACTGCCTCCGGCCATTCCGTCTCCCTTCCTGCGCTTCTCCCCTTCGCCCCGCCAGCGTTCTGCTTCGATAGAACGTTGTGCTTGGGGGTACGTTCATCCCTCCCCATCTCCTGGGGAGTTCTCTTGATTTGTAATTCCTCAGTCATATGGTTTTCCTTTTTCTCCCATCCTTCTGGGAATAGGCGCCTTCGCCCGCGATCATCTAACTTTAGTAGCTGATCTCAATGTCACACCTGACCGTTGCCGAATAAAAGCTTTTAAAATGTTGAACAATTTTTTAATTTTTAAATTTTTCAAATGGTAAATGATAAGTTTGATTTCTAGTGTTTGTATAAGTGGTACTTGACTCATCATCTAGTATAAATATTAACCCTCCGGGTGGTTTGCTTCCAACTGAAAAATCATTCCGAAAGCGTTTACTTTTGTTTTGTAATCTCCTTCAAAAATGCAAGACTTCATTCCTTTCCCGCTTTTAAAACTTGGGAGGTCGATAGGGACGATTTTATGACTCAGTTCGGCCTCTTTGTTAAGTGAGAACCAGGAGATCACTTATTTACAGCTGTTATATAAGTTGCCTTGGGCAATCTTGTATGAAAGTTGTAGTTCCACTTGGTTGTTTTCCCGATATGTTCACTCACAGTAAAATTAAAACAAAATGAAGGGTTAAAAAAATGAAATAAATAGCGTGTTAGAAGTCGAAAAATAATTATATTTTCTTCAAACAAAATTTATTTTTCTGCCATTTTTAAAAATTAAAAAAAAAAGGTGAAAAAAAAATTTATTTTGGTATTGCGATTTGAACCAGAAAAAAGCATCCTGTATTCATTTTTGAATATGAGAGTAAGAAAACGCGCTCACTTTCCTGTTTTTAAAAAAGGTAATGAGGTAAAAAGAGTAAAGGCCCTATCTCTTTTTTTAAACAATAAGAGAAAAAATTGTACATACGGTGATATACATACGATGATTATATTTATGAAATTAAACCGATCTTTCTCTATTCAATTATACTTTTAATTTAAAATAACATAAAAAAAAGGATTTCAATACTAATAATTTATTTAAATTTAAATCATATAAATGATATTTTTATGTTAAACGAATATTTTTCGGAAAAAATCTAAATTTTATTCCTAGTGCATTTTTTTTGGAACATCTTGTATTAAATAAAAATATCTTCTCTACATCGGCATTTGTGATGGAGATAACACACATCCAGTCAATAATTTTTAATTTTAATGGGGGATATACTTTTTCTTCAAATGCGCGTGACAGTATTTCTAACCATTTTCTACTCAAGTTTAATTTTTTATCTTTCTGTTTCTTTTATTACAAGAAAAATTGCTATCGATAACTACATTTTCCCACAATTCAGTCATTACAAATTCTATTGTGAGAAAAAGTTCTCTCCAATTAATTTTGTCTTTCAAAACAGTACACTTAAAACCACCGACAATTCCACAATACCACAAATTCCCGACAATCTATACCAAATTTTAAAAACAATTTTAACATTTGGAAATGTATCCTGTATTCAATTTTTTGATTATACACAAATATTGCCTGCTGTGGGGAAGACATAGTATGAGATGTGGTCAGTGGTGCACACCTGGGGTCCGGACCCCCCAAAGCCCATGATTTTTTTCCCGATTGATTATAATTCTAAGTATATAGTGCGTAAAATTTAATTAAGTATTTGTTATTAATGATTACTTTTATTAATTAATGCTAATTATTTATTCAATAACTAGCTGGTATACCCGTTCTTCGCACGGGTGAATTGAAAAATTAAACAATACAGACTGAAGGATAAAGGAGTTTTTAATGAGTTAATTTTACGGGAATCGTAAATTAAACAAAAAGAAGCTTTTTGCATATCTCAGCTAAATAAAAAACTATGTTTGCTTAATTTTAAGTCTGTAGATGTAAGATTCGCCTGGCATGTAAAACTGTATAGGTGGCGCGGTCATCGAAATGAGACGGAGACGAAGAACGAGACGGAAAGGAAAAAAGACAAGATGGTGGAATGAGCGGGATAGCGATCACTTAGGCGAGGATGGAAACAAAATGGTTTTAGCTAATCAAATTTAAATGTACTTAATTAGTTTTTTTATGTTGTTTTGTGTGTTGTGTGTGTGTGGCTGTAATCTCAAAATAAATTTTGAGCCACTGAAGCAGTCGTGGATATATTATGGCTGAACTTTCTTATGACCTAATCTTTTCATTTGAAGATAAAGGACCTACAAAGTTTATTGTAGATATAACAGCTGATAAAAAAGATTTTTTAAAAAAATTTATAACGCCCGTAATGTGTAATACGTTAATATTAAATCTTTATATACAATATTGAATTTATTTAACAATCTCTCTATATACAATATTCAATTTAATGATCAATCTCTCTATATACAATATTCAATTTCCAAAAAAACAGTAGGGTGAAACAAATCTGCAAGCGGGGGACGCGTGACCTTTGACACTGTCGATGGGTGAGGACCGGATGAAAGGAAGCCGCTGCAAGCAAGGGGTGAGAGGGATGCATGACCTTTGACACTGTCGATTGAAATAAATTATCACTATTTGAAACGGATATTGTTCACCATTTCATTGGTTTTAATTTTATTTTCGTGGAGCCCTAATTTTTTTTTCTATGATAAAAGTACCTTAAGTTATTCCTTATAACATTAGATATCTGCCAGTGAAAGTTTCGTCAAAATTGGTCCAGCCATTTCAGAGATTAGCCGGAACAAACAGATAGACAGACAGACAGACAAAAATTTTAAAAATTGATTTTTTTCATATAAGTACCTTATATACTTTTAAATGCATTTAGTAAAAAGCTGTTAATTTCAAATTACACAAACAGACACTTTATTTTTATTTATATGTATAGATTAGTTTTTTACTGTGTTTTGTTCCCGAAAATCGACAAAATCAAAAGGAGCATGATACAAGAATGGTAAACTTTCGACCCCGACCCCCTCCTTGAAAAATTCCTGTGTGCGCTACTGGATGTGGTGTATGGTTTTGAAAGAACGTTTTCGTATGTGTAGAGTATTTTTGAAAATTTAAATATCACTGAAGCTGATCACATATAACTACAAATGAGCCTTATTTCAGTGTGTGCTGGTATCAAAATAAAACACTTCACTGTTAAACAGCCCATGAGTTTATATTCAGTATCAAACTATTCGCAAAGTTACTTACAATTTCTATTCAAATTGTAAAGAAACTGAAATATAAATATATCTTTTACTGCAGTCAAAAATATTCACATAATATGTAAAAATCCTATTCCTCCACTTATTTTAGTGCATTTTAAAAACTGTAGCTGAAAACAATTTTTTTATATTTTTAAACAAGGCATGCAAACTCACACAGTTATAAAAATGTCTTTATCACTTTTAAATATACTACTATACAACATACATGGATTGTAAGATCAGTTCTAAAATCCTAAAAATATATAATTTTGGACATATCAAAATTTTAATATAATACACAAATATACATGTTATTAAGCAAATACATTTGAAAAATCAAAGTTCCTTCTGAAATAAACGTAATTGAAAAAAAATGTTTAATTTGCAAATGATTGGAAATAAATGTTTATCTAAAGGGTATCCCCAAAGTGAGGCAATCCTCAAACTTAAAACTCAAACTCAGTGGCACAACTATACATGAGGGCCAGGGCCCACATAGCGTCCCAGTAGCATACGTGACCATTGGGAGCTGAGGTATGATAGATGTCCTGATTAGGTGGTCTGTCTGAAGTGAGATCTCCAACGTTTAAGACCCCAAGCAAGCTTGGTACTCATTTATCGACCCACTACAGCGAAGATAAAAGGCAGAGTCGACCTTGCGAAGCCCGTTAATAGAACCCGGATCTGTGGTGTGGAAGTACGTTATACTACCACTCGACCCTATTCGATGAAAAATAAAACTTAATGCTGGAATCTTATACAATTCCCTAATGAATGAGAGAGTCCAAACTTTTTTTTTATGTAAACTGTTTGGACGGAAATGGTTAAATATGAACATTTCACAAGTTGTGTGTGTGTGCATAAATTAAAATTAACCATTATAGTTTATATAAATTTTTAAGAGTACAAAAGGTGCATTTTAGCTGTACAAATTTTGAAAGGAGTACGGCCTCTTTGGCCAAAAGCTTGTCCAAATCTATCTAAAGTAGGGTTGCTTACCCTTAGATATTGTCAAACACAACAATGTATTGGAAGCCAATTCCACAATTCGCTATTATAAAAATGTATGGAAAATTAAAGACTTATTTTTGTATTTGTAATTTTTATATTTTTTTCTTGAAAACTTTAAAAGAGCTAGAGCGGCATCCATCAAAACCGTACTGTTCTCTGTTTGCCCAGCTCGCCCCAGCCTAAGCCGGCTCTGCCCTAGTAAGTGAAGATGCCGTATTTTGTTTGTCATAATCATTTTATTGCAGACTGCATTTTTCATGTATTTTAGATAGTCGTTTTACATTTTCTACATCAATATCTTAATGCTGCGTTTCTCAAACTGTGGGGGGCGCCCCCCATTGAGGGCGTGACAACTCTACGAGGGGGGCGCGAGCGTATTGAAAAGTCGAAAACAAAAGATTATTTAAAAAAATTACAAATTTACTGAAAGTAAACAACCAGAATACATTCTAGCATAACAAAAAATAAAATACACATTTACACTTATATATTACACTTATAAATGTATCAGTGCTACACACTGTATTTTATAATTAATTTAACAATACTAAGTTAAGAACAAGTTTATTAATTATTAGTGACCCCATGAGCTTGTCATATATACACTGATGTGCAAAACTTAAGCAACAATGTAAAAATTTAGCAGATAGCCATGAAATTGCAGAAAAGGAGGTCTGGAGATCAGTAGAGGGAAACACGTAAGTCAGTAGAAAACGTGTCATGCGTATGCAAATATCAGAACAAAACGTCAGAAGCGATGTGAGCGTACGCAAAACGCATGATGTCGGCGCGCGCTGCTCAACAGTAGAATAAAATGAAAGGACGGAGACGCAATTCACCATATTCTGCAAGTGCTGCGAGTCGTCTGTGAAATATGGCTAGAAGAAATCATCTGATGACTTCACACGTGGAAGAATGATCGGAGGAGGGGCGTACTGTCACCAGTGTATTGCAGAGTTCCAGAATCAACAAAGTGTCGTTTCTGCGCGCTTGGAAAGCGTTCCAAACCACAGGCAAGGAAGCTGTTAGAAAGGGTTGGTGCGGACCGCCCGAGGACGACAACTGCAGGATAACCGATATATCATCCCGCAGGCGAAAAAGTTCGAAAGCAGTCAGCTAGCGCCATTGCTCAGAAACTCTGTACAGCAACAGGTAGACAAGGGCGGCTTACTGTGGCCAGACGCCTTCACAAAGGGGGCCTGTTCACCCGCTGTCCTGAACGCTGCCTCCCTGTTGAAAGATGGCCACCGAAGCCACCGTTTACAGGACAGAGAGAGCACAAAAACTGACAATTGACTCAATGGAGTTGTCTTTACGAATGAGAGTCGGTTCAGTTCAGAAGCGATTCTCAACGCGTTTTTGATTTGGAGAGATCGGGACCCGGTTTTATCCCAGTAACATCAAGGTTATACATCGTTACGGTGGTCCTGAGTTCTTGTCTGCTGGCATTATGCTGAACGGCGGAACTGAGCTTCCCATTTTCGACAGAGGGTTCGTAATCAGGGGACGCTATTGTGAAGAGGTACTTCTTCCCATCTGCATCTTTTCCGAGGTTCCATTGGTCCAGACTTCATCTTTATGGATGACAATGCACCGCCACATCGCACTCTTTGCTGTTGAGGAGCTGCTGGAAAGTGAAGATATTTCACTGAATGGATTGGCCAGCGTGCTCCCAGATTTAAATCCCATCGAACATGTGTGGATGCTTTGGGGAGCACGTATTGCCACACGTCACATCATCCGAGTACAACCAACAACTCAAACAGATGTTGATTGAAGAATGGGCACCCTACCTCAAGAAATGTTCGCACCAGCTGGTTCTGAGTATGCGGAGACGGTGCAGCAACCATTGTAGTAAGGGGAGGGGTACATCTGCTTGTTGTTCTTCCCGTTGATGATAATCATGAGTCACGATACTATGTTCAATAAAGCTTGTTTTTGTTGATTCCATACCGTATGTTGTATTCTTTTCAGCGCCGATGCTTTGTCATCCTTACGTACATAATACTCTCCCTCATTTCTCTGTGAATTTCACATGTCTCAGATGATTTTTCGTGAAGTTATGGTAAAACCCACCTGTTGCTTAAGTTTTTGCACACCCGTATAATTAAAACCAAAAATTAACACTTATCTTGATAATTTGTGTGGTTTTACAATTAACTCCTTTAACCGCCGATTAAAAGTTACGCGATTCGCTTCCTAATACCAACCGCTTCACGTAGGAGCGCGTATGGGATGTATTGGGGGGGGAGAGGAAGAGGAATAAAGAAGCAAAAAATAATTTGAAATAAGGAAATCCTTTGCATACATTGTCAAGGTTTTGTTCTTGCATTCCTAAGCCTTCGGAATAATTTTATGGACAACAGTGCACAGAAAATATCGTACTTCGGAAAGACGTATATATACATTCAAGGAAATAAATGCTTTGGCTTAGCGAGACCTTTATATACAGCCACAAATATCAGGGGCTTAAAAAGGCTAAGTCACTGTAGTTTTAGCGTCAAAGTATAGTTTTATTGAGTTAAATATATTATCATTGTATGAAGGGGCGCGATGAAAATTATGATTGACTTTGGATCGTGATTATTGCAACTTTGAGAAGCACTGTCTTAACGTCTGAATTTAAAATTACATAAAATTCTTAACATTCGCAACAATGACCATTATAATTTTTATTAGTATATAAATGCGTCGTCAAACGATTACATGGCTATTATTAACATATTATGTTGACTATTTAATTAATATTAAGTACAACATAACACATAAATTTTCTAGACTTTAAAATAAATATTTTGAAAACTACTTTAGATATACTCATAAATTTTATTCCTACGGTTTAGCTTCACAGCTTTGCTTCTATAAAAAAATTTATTGTATATTCATCAATTTCTTTTTATAGCATATTTTTTATCTTAACGTACAGTTTTCAATCGAATTGTATGAAATTTTCGAAACTTATTAAAAAATACTAAAGATGCTATATAATAAAATTTGAATTTTGTATTATACTCAAAGAATTGTTAGTTCTTATGATAAATAATTTTTAACTGTGTGATACATTTTTTTTTTCGAAATTTCAAATGAAATTTCTAATATAAAATTCCTAGTTTTATACGGTTGAGATTTCAAAACATATCCAGATTTTAATTATTTCTTCAGTTAACCTTTAAAAAAGATAAATGTTGAGGTATTTTGCATAACAGATATTTTTTAATAATAATTTGAATGTTTTGAATAGCTCGAATTTAAAAATTGATCTTTATGTTTCTATTTATATGCATAAAATGTCTACTGTAAATGTGTCCGCATATTTTTGATTACTATTTATTCAAACATTCAAGTTTTAAAAAAAATGTGGGAGAATCTTCATTTATGTTCTCTTTGACGTAAACTGAAGTTCAAGCACTTAAAATTCAAACATAATTCGGTGTATCTTAAGAATATATAACTAAGTACTGTACGTAAACTTCTTTGAACACCCGGCTTTGAAATCTAGGAAGAAAAAAAAAGAAAAAAGAAACTAATGGATCTGAATTAGTTTTTTTTCTCGTTATTATTTTTATCAAAGTGTAAGAAAATGTTTCATTGATGAAGTTCAAATATATTCATTTTTAGTAGTTGGAAAGTTTAAAAGGTTTCAAATTTTAAAGCGTTCGATGTTTTATTATTATTATTATTTGGCATCTAATAATGAAATAATCATGTTTCAAAAACTGAAAGCATTGATTAAGATAAGAAAAATGAAGCAATAGAATATACATAAAAAAATTTGTCTAACTTTTAAAAAAATAGCAGAATGCCCGACACGCCCCAACTTTTAAAATTTTCAAAACACGGTGGAAAAAACTTAAGCAACAGGTGGGTTTATTCCAAACTTCACGAAAAATCATCTGAGAGACATAAATTTTGAAATGGGGGGGTATTATGTACGAAAAAGATGACAAAAGCATCGGGCTGAAAAAGGAATACAACGCATACGGTATGGAAAAAAAAAAATTTTTTGAACGTATTATCGTGATTTTATGATGTCTACCCAACAGGAAGAACAACAAGAAAAGAATGGTATATCCCTCCCCTTACTACAATGGTTGCTTTACCGTCTCCCATACCAGAACCAGCTGGTGAAACTTTTTTTGGGGTAGGGTGCCCATTCCTCAATCAACATCTGTTTGAGTTGTTGGTTGTACCCAATGATGTGAGCGTGTGATAATACGCCTCCCAAAGCACCCCACACATGTTCGATGGGTTTAAATCTGGGACACGCTGGCCAACCATTCATGATATCTTGATTTTCAGCAGCTCCTCCAGCAAAAAGTGCGATGTGGCGGCATTGTCATCCAAAAAAAGATGAAGTCGGGCCAATGGACCTGGAAAAAAATGCAGATGGGGAAAAGTACCTCCTCACAATAGCGATCCCCGGGTTTCAGACCCTCTGCGAAAAAGGGGCTCGTTCGCGTTCGCATAATGCCACAGACAAAAACCCAGGACCACCGTAACGATGTCTTTTCCCTTTATGTTCTGGGGTAAAACCGGGTCCCGATTTTCTCCAAATCAAAAACGCGTTGAGAATCGCTTTGGTACTGAACCACTCATTCGTAAAAAAAGACGACTCCATTGATCAATTGTCCAGTTTTTGTCTCTCTGTCCCCCTGTAAACGGTGGCTTCGGTATCTTTCAAGGAGGCAGCGTTTAGGACCTGAACAGGCCCCCTTTTTCGGACGTCTGGCCCAAAAACCGCACACTTGTCGACCTGTTGCTGTACAGAGTTTCTGAACAATGGCGCTAGCTGACTGCTGTCGAATTTTTTTGCCTGCAGGATGAAAATATCGGTCATCCCCCGCAGTTGTCGTCCTCGGGGGGTCACACCAACCTTTCTAAAAGCTGTACCTGTTTTGGAACGCTTTCCAAGCGCGCGACTCTTTGTTGATTCGAACTCTGCAGCTACACTGGTGCGACGCCCTCCTCCAGCTTTCCCATCATTCTTCCGTGTGAAGTCATCCCGATGATTTCCTCTAGCCATATTTTACGAACGACTCACTGGCACTTGCGGAATATGGTGATTTGCGTCTCCTCCTTCATTTCTTCTACTGTTCAGCGGCGCGCCGACATCACCGTTTTGCGTACGCTCCATCGCTTCTGACGTTTTGTTCCTGATATTTGCATACGCGCGTTTCTACTGACTTCTGTTCCCCCTACTGATCTCCAGACCTCCTTTCTGCAATTTCATGGCTATCTGCTAAATTTTTTTCATTTTTCTTAAGTTTTTGCACACCAGTGTAATTAAAAAACCCAAAAGGGGAACATTTTTTTTTATGCATTGGAACTTTTGAAAACTTATAAAATCTCATATCAAGGAACAAACAAACACTAACGGGGCCCAAAGAAATTCTACCCGATTTTTGTTGCTCCAGGTTCAAAACACGGGTTCCCCAAGCCATAAAACTTCCTGTCAGTGTCCTGTTGTGTCCCCCCACCTCCTAATTATCTTTCAAGATTTTAAAACCCTTTTAAAAACGGGGAAAGGATTTGAAAATTATGGCTTAACCTCTTTTGGAATTTTTTATTAAAGGGGAAAATTTACGTGCGGTGCATTTTCGAAGCATTTTTTTAGGATGTGGGGATTTTACGTGAAAAACGCTTGGGGGGTTTTAAAACTGTACAAATTGAAAATTTTTCATTCCTGTAGTGAATGCTTCTAATTTTTTTTTTCTTTTTCCCTGTGATATTGTAAAATTATTCAGTAAAATTAATTTTTATAAATATATATACTTGTTTTTGATATGATATGTAGGGTTACATATCAGATTCTTGTGTTCTAATTTTAGATAATTAAATGCTGAAGTACCTCTGTTAACTACTCTGAAAGTGTGTAAAATAAGTAAAATTTAAGTTAACTAAACATTATATGTCCTCAATATAACTTTATTTAAAATAAACAAAAATTTGTTTTAAGTTAACTAACATTTTTTACTGTTTTATGTATGTTCCCTCTGTGTGTGTGTGTGTGTATAATTTTATTTAAAATAAACAGAAATTTGCTTTGAAGTATTTACAAATTTTTGTAGAAGTCTACATTTATTCAAGATCCTTTTTGAAGAGGTTTCATTGGTCTTACGATATTTAAAATATTATTCAAAGAGTGGTGAAACACAGAATAAACAGTGAGAAGATGGTATGTAATCCTCATGCTTTATCATAATTTCAAAACACTTAGATTTTTTTCCGGAATATTAAAATATGATTTTTTTCACTACAATACTTATTTTTTTCTGAAAGACAACCCTTTAGCAAAAATTTAAATTGAAAAAATAAAAAAGTAAAAATTTAGAAAAAAAAATATCGTAACAATGGGCAAAAAAATGACCCATTTTCAATCCCAGGGAAACACGTGATCGTGACGCCACATAAATTTAGTTGATTTCCCCCATTGAAGGCCAACGTTACTTTCAAGTGTAATGGAGACGTGTGCGTTTTGATGGTGTATCAAAATTTTACTAAAATGTATATTTTAGTAACCGAGAAGAATTTAAAATTTATAACGAAAACACTTTTTTGTTAGTATCGAAACCAATTTTTAAAAATTAAATGCAAGGGCTGGACTGTTAGCTATTAGTAATATATATTGTGTTTAAATTATATATATGCGATTAGGATGAAATGAAGTGAAGGGGCACCTCAACATTTTCTGAATGCGTTTGTCGGCAATTACATTATAGCTCTGAGAGAGGTCTAAACACTGTTCAACAATGGCGGACGCATCGGATCAAGATATTAATTCTATAGTTTATTCTTTTTTGCTGAATCACTGCCCGAAAAGTGCAAAAGAGTTTGCGAAAACTGCAAAACTGGTAAGATTATATTTCTTTCCCCCTTCCCTTTTTTTGAAAGGTAATTTAGTTTAGTGAACACGTGGTCTAAACATTCTTAAGATGTAGAAATCATCAAGACACTGAAGTTCTCTGAAGGATATTTAAGGTATTTTAAAGTACGTACAAATCCTCTGCAATAAAAATATTAGATTATTTGCCAAAGTGACGATAAAAACCAAGCATTAAAATTAACTTCCCAACTGTTACTACTTCCTCTGAAAAATTTGTTGTATTTTTAGTATCTTCATTTATTCAAGTAACAGTTTTGAATCGATCGATCGTCAAGATTAAAACGAATTATGGTTAATAATGTTTTTTTAATGAAATGATTTTTTTCTTTTTTTTGAAGTGCTGACGATGCGAATTTTGTGTAAATTTACTCCAAAACATCGCTTAATTGAAATGTCTTTTTCAAAGGATAGCCAACATATAATAATAATTTAATTATAATAAAAAAAATTATTGGCTGAAATAGGATCCAACCAGTTATTTTTAGTTGAAGAAAAATATAGAATATCGTTACAATATTAAGAATGCTCTGTAAATTTCTAATATAGCCCAGCTCTTGGCAAAGATTTTTTTATCTGAGCCAAAATGGTACCGGTTTTAGGGTCCTTAAAAATAAAGATTGGTTGACCTGCATATGCTAGTAACCTTCATGTGAGGCACAATTGTAGGCCTTCTAGCAGTTCAGTTGAGTTCAAAATTATAGCAAACCATGGTAGCACCCACTTCTTAATAACCTTCAAAAGTTCATCTTTCGTACGGTTTGCAACTACAGTAGAACGTCGTTTATCCGAATCAATTGGGACTGGACACCGTTCGGATAACCGAATGCGATTCATACAGTACATGAAATCGGACACTATACAAATATTGAAAATCATCACATGTGGGAAACGTGCTTGAAGAAACAGCGAAATGTCGTATACTTATACTTTTTTGCTGCTAAAGTTATTTAACCAACTAGAGCTTTTTCGCACAACAGAGGGCCCAACATTGAGTCCCCTTTGTTCCTTCTTTGTGAAAACCTTACTTCAAGTAGAGTGCACGATCAAGAACAACATCGTTTGCTTCCCTCGTAGTTTTCCTTTTCTTTGAGCCTTCTGAGTCAAATTTGGAAACAAACTGACCTAATATTCAGTGCAGATGTTTCCAATATCACACAACTGAAGTTCTTCAAATGTCCCTGACCTTGGGTTTTCCCGTTACTTTTGGCCTCACACGAAACAACTGTTGAGCACACTGTTTGAAAAGGTATTTTTTATGCTGTACATGTAGCCGACAGAAAAAAACTGGTCCGGATATTTGATGCTCCGGATAAAGAACGTTCTACTGTACTCTAAAAAACATTTATACGATTTTCTTATAACCCTCCTAAACACCCTTCCTCTATATATATGCAGGCTTGCTTCTTCCATACTTCATTTTTCCAAACTTGCTCTTGTTAATTTCTACAGTGTTTCCTTCACCATTGAGTGATTCACTTTCATTCATTACAACAACCATAGAAACCTCATGACAAAACATGTACCAATCATCCACTGTATTCTTATTTGCATTCAAATCCTTCACAACAAACTCATTGACTTTAAAAAAGCGTGTTAAAATTTAAAATATAGGGTTGCTAAAGTTAATGCAATTAACGGTAATTACTAATTGCAGATACCCAATGGTCACTAATAACGGTCTTTTGATTTAAAGATGAAAAGGAAAGGTAGATAGCTGGGCAGCAAAAAAAGTTCAAAAACGGGGGTTGGGCTGTAATAGGACCCAACCACAGGGAATGTTCTTGTAATTTATTCATCATTTTCCTATTTTATGTTAGTATATATAGGGAAAATTGTTTCACATTACATGTAAGATTCTGGAATTGAATTATGCTCATTAAGCCAGGTTTCACTCTATTATAAATATTCTCAGATTTACTTACCTGCCTACTTTTATGCTTTGTTCTTAGATTGTATGCCTAAAATTTTCATTTTTATGCATTTTTACAAGATTTCTGTCATTCTTTGCTCTTATGCATTGTTTTTCCCTTTGAACAATTGAAAAATAACTTAATATGTGCATGAAAATCAGTACTATCTAGAAAATTTTTAAAAATTTAAAGAATTCTTTTTCTGTACATCATGTCTTATAATAGATTTGGTTCCTTTTGGTCCTACTGATTCATGGAGTTATTCTGTTTAGTGAAGCATTTTAATTTTTTTCTTCTAGTATTTTTCTAGGATTCGGTTGAAAGAACTTCAGCCTTTATTACATTTGATTTACTAAGAAAGGAAAACAATCCAATTCTGAACAACTTGTACATCATTTCTTATTAGCAATGAGCTTTGTAGATTTCAGAAGACAAGCAATTTATCAATTACTGTGGCAAATGCAAGTCATTATGACATGTCACAAAATTCTTATTTTTCACCCATTTTGGAGTACATTAGTATAAACTAATTTCTTTTAACAGCATTCTTCATACAGAATGATAAACAGAAAAATTGTGGAATCGGCCACTGGTCCGCCAAATTTTGAAAAATCACCAATTTGGCACATTTTTGCATGTTGTGTTTTGGAGTAGGAACACTGATTTGGCCATTTTTACCCTTTATCAATAAGGCAAGAAAAAACTTGGCGGGATAAGTGGCCGATACGACAATCCGACCAGATGGTTAAAGTGTAGCAAACCTCTTGTACCTTGGCAAAGTCAATTTTTTGGCATCTTTTGAATATTTTTTAAATTTCTCGTTCATATTTCTTTATTTTCATTATAAAAATTTTTGTAAATTCTCGGAACTCCTTTTGCTAAATTAAGTTGCTTGGCGACCAAATCCAGTTACCAAAAAATTGACTTCACCAAAAGTTCCCCTATTCTACGCTGTAACCGTATATTTCATTGTGGTTATTTTGAATCTGGCCTTATTACAATTCGAAATTTGTTTCGAAATTCCACTGTAGAAAACATTAACCAACTCGTAATAAATTAAAAGAGTGTGGGATATCCTTTAAACATTTAGTTTCATTTATGGGAGATAATGCTGCAGTCATGTAAGAGAAATATGGAACCTATCTGTAGAAAAAGAGGATAGTTATAGATTCCTTGTGTCATTTAAAAGATTTGACATCAGAAAAGGGCCTCTTTGTCTTTAAAAGTTGATAGAGATACTCAAAGTTTGTATGGTGAAAAGAAAAACTTAAAAAAAATTTCAAGCATATCCAAGAGATTCATTCTGGTTGTCTCCTGGTCTTAGTCTTGATGTCAATTTTTAACTTGATTGTTAATTTTTGGGTGTGTAATAATTCTTTTTTAAATAAAATCTAAAAGATAGTACGTATTATCGCAACAATCGCCGATTAATAACTTGCCAAGTTGGCAACCCCAGTTTCCTATGTGTCGTACGCACTGAATTGGTATCCATGCATTTCTTTTCATATAATGTCGCCAATAGGTTGCAATAATATGTAAGTACTGCTATTTCACTGTATTTTTTGTAAAAGAATCTTTACTTTTAAGTTATTACTTTTTGTTGCTGTATACATCCTTTTAAATTTCCTTTTGTGAATGAGTTTTTATAAGCTGTGACATTTGATTTAAAAGTAGATCTTTCTTTGAGACATTTTATCAAAATAACTTAATTGTGAAATTTTCTTTGAATTATTTTTAAAATACTGATATATCACATGCTGCCTTATAAAATTAAAAATGTTATTTATGCATTATTTTAAGAATTTACTTAAAATATCCATTGCATGTTATCTCAATTTTCTTTTAATTGCAGATTAAATGTTATTTTACAATTTTTCATTTTCAGAAGTTGGTATGGATTTGTTAATGTTAAGAATCTTATAAGTTATTCCTTATTTTAGAGAAATATTCTGTAATAATTAGATATGAGCATAAAATATTAGGTCTTGATATACATTGATTATAATCCCCTCCCAGCCTAAAGTAATAAAATTTAAATAGTGAAGATGTCCATTATTGAAAATATAGGATTGCATTGTCAAAAAAGACTTAAGTTTATAAAAATTTTATAAAATAAAATTATGAAATTTAAATTACTGATTAATTAAAATCTGTATTTTGTTGGAATAAACAATAATACAAAAAAATTTTTTGGTACTTGCTTGTTAGTCCGCCATCCAGTGAGATCACATTAAATCTAGTTAATTCTCTATTTTGCTAGTGCAAATCTTACCAAGCAGACTTTATTGGGGATAACACGCTATACACATTACATTATACATGTAACATACATTATAACACACAATATATACTTTTGATATTTTCCTGAATTGCTTCTAATATAATGCTCATGTGAATTGGTTGGGTACCTTCAAGAATATGATTCTTCTGTTCTGGGCAAATTCCAAATTTTCATTGGTTTTTCATCCATTTTTGAAGTATTAGGAAACGGATATTACTGATAAGAAAAAGCTTAACTTGTTTTGAATATGTGATGGTAAAAGGTTGTGAGTGGAAATATTCAGTTTGGTGTCGGCTGTATCATTTTTAGCAACTTTATCATCTGTTTCTGTTGAAATTGAGAAGTACTCAATTCAATTAAGAAATATTTTATATAAATTTTCAATAAAATCAACTTATAAACATTCTTGTGTTTTCTTTGTAGCCATCTAAACACAAAATTAATTATTAATTAATAGTCAAATGAGAAATAAGAAATTTAGAAGACTTATTCTTGGGTCCTGTGTATTCAGATTTCCTTTAGCATTTGAATTAAATTTTTTAGATTGAAATGGGTTTTCTTTTCTCTTTACAGAAATCTGTTAAACCTGGAACTCCATCATTGGAAGATATTATTAAGAGGTATTATTTTTTTTAATTATAGCATTTTTTTATAAATAAATAAAAGTATTCAGATATAAGTAATGTATGCTTATCTAAAATAAATTTCAACTTATTTATCATGTGACTGCTAGAAGAGAATGTAAACTATTTTCTTTCTATACATAACATTTGTTATATTGCTTATAATTTTTGTTTTGACTACTTTATTTAAGTTTTAAAATGTCTGCAGACTTTTAATGTAACCTGAATGTTTCCTTCGAGCATGTTTCTCTTATTGCTGTCCATCAATATTCTTGCAAATATTTAGTCTTTTTTTTTTTAATGACCATGCAAGATTAAACAATAATGCATAAGCTAAATAATTCACCACTTTTATCATTACATCATTAACTAAAATAAAGGTTAACTTATAGTTATACTTGTATAGAAATATCTTAATTGGTGTTTAGTTCCTGTCACAATATCCAAGAACTTTCATTTTTCAAATCATGGATATATTGTAAAATTCTTCAATACACATGATATAATCCATCTTAAAGTTATAAAGAGATAGGCATTAAAGCAAAGTAAAAAAGTCAATTTAGAACCTACAGCAAATAAACCTGTCCTTTTATAAATAGCGATCATTCCTTGTCTTCTCATTTGTACCTAAACATATAATTTTACTCAGAAGAATATTTGAGTTTTACATTTTGAAGTTCTGATAAAAAAAAATATCAGGATTATACAAACAGTTGATATTGGTGTAAATGCGGCTACTAATAATGTCTTAGCACAACCCACTGTTGTATTTGGGGGCAAAAGTATTTTGCCAAAGTGTGCCAAGGAAAAAATGCATTTTTCAAAAGGGCATCAGAGATGAAAACAAGAGGGAGAAATGTGGTTTTTAAAATGGACACTCTAGGAAACATCAAATCAAAAATAAGAAATTAAATGCAAATTCTTTCCAAATTCCATACATCCATACCAGGTTCCCATGTCCCTTTTACACATGATAAAGTTAAGTATTTTTAAGTAAAGTTAAGTATATTTTTTTAAAGAATTTAAAATATGTATAAATCCTGTTGAAACACTGTGGAGAAGATTTTTCAAACTGCACCAAGTTCTCTTTTCTAAGTTGAGACTGAAGAAACAGAGAAATATAGTGTTATGTTCAAAGGAGAAGCCATTGAAATGTTATGACTTTTAAGAATGGGAGATGTTTGATGAACAAAAATGGAAGTTTTATTTGAAACTTCTAGAACAATTACTGAAAAATTTAGCTTCTAAAACAAAATTTAAAATATTTATTTAGAAATTTCTGTTAAATGTAGCTCCTTTATAAAGTTTAAGAACATTTTAAAGATAAATCATGTATAAAATTCTTGATAAAACATATTCCAGTCAAGCTTTGTATTGATTTTATTATATTACTAGCTGGTATACCCGTTCTTTGCACGGGTGAATTGAAAATTTAAGCAATACAGACTGAAGGATAAAGAAGTTTTTAATGAGTTAATTTTATGTGAATTGTGACCTTTGACACTGTCGATGGTGTGAGGACTGTTAAAACGGGAAGTACTGCAAGTGTCACAGTAACCTAATCAAACAAAAAAGTTTGATATTAACTGTTAGAAACGTTGAGACAGAAGTCTCGCAAAATAAAACAATCCCTATTAGAAACGGATATTGTTCACCATTTCATTGGATTTCATTTTATTTTCGCGGAACCCTAATTTTTTTTTCTATAATAAAAGTAGCCTAAGTTATTCCTTATAACATTAGCTATCTGCCAGTGAAAGTTTCGTCAAAATTGGTCCAGCCGTTTCAGAGATTAGCTGGAACATACAGACAGATAGACAGACAAAAATTTTAAAAATTGATTTTTTCATATAAGTACCGTATATCCTTTAAATGCATTTAGTAAAAAGCTGTTAATCTCAAATTACAAACAGATACTTCATTTTTATTTATATGTATAGATTACTTTATTTGCAACGTTTATTATAAATCGGTTCATAATCCTTTCAAATCAAAATTTCACATACTCAAATGGATTTTTTTTTTGGAACCACACACTTTTCCTTATGTTACTCTCGTGTGTGTTTGCTCTTTCAAAGGGCATCTCCATTCATAATCATAAATTGCGTTCTTCCTTTCTCACAGCCCATACCATTCCCACAAGTTTGGACATTCGTACTTTGCAGCAATCAAACCTTTTTGCAACATCATTCAATAATTAATTTCCTTTTGTCCCCGTCTTTCTAAAGAATTAAAAAAAACTCTCAAACCTTGTACTAAACAGCAACTAGTACTGTTGTGTAATTATCACTCATGGAAAAGATTAATGGGCTTAATTACAGCTGACATATAGTTAGTGGGGTTGCCAAAGCTAAAGCGACAGATGTTGATTACCAATCATGGCTAACGGTCACGAATTACAATCTCTTGTTTGAAATCAAAAAAGTAGCTTGGCAACAAAAAGGGAAAACTTGGGATTGGTCAAAATGGGATCCTATCAAAAATTGCTGTAAGATCATTTAGATTTTAGGACATTATCAAACATTTTTATTTAAATGGGTAAGGTGCTCTCCCCTCATAATAGAGGTTCATTTTTCATAAATATTTTTATAAGTTCCTTGGGAAGTCTTATTGCTAATGATATATTTTCTGTTTGATTTTAAAACTCTGTATTGATTTAAATGTTACAAGCAGTTACACCAAGTATTTGTTCATGTATTGTAACTTTTTACACTGAGTAATTTTTCTGTTAACAGTGTTTCTGTTTGTCTTTAAAAACAGTAAAAGCTTTTCCCCTAATTTGTTATTTTTTTTGAAAAAATAAAAATTGCTTTAAACAATTAAAAATAGCTTAACTTTTGTTTCAGAGGATCAGTAAAGGCCTCATCTTCTGCTGGATCGCAAAAAGGTAATGTCTTGATAAAATCAAAGTATTATTTGACTCTTGAGTTATGGGGTTTTTTTTACTTTAATGTTATAATATGGTTATTTATATTAAAATATTCTAATCACAATGTTACAACTTAAATAATAAAATATTTTAATTTATACTGGCTTTTTGTCTCTGATAATAAAATCTTATTGTTAGCATAATTTGTAATGAAAGTGTTGGGATTTATCATTCATGATTATGAATACTCCTAGTACTATCCCTCTTGCTTTTTTTTATTTTGTACTTTTTTTTGTATGCATAGATTATGTGTTTGTTTTCAATGAACTATACCTCTTATTGATTTAAAAATAATTTTGTAAACCTCCCTCCCAGAATATAGCTTATAACTTTAATATTTAGAAAAATATTGGATTAGTTGAAGCAGTTGTAAATTTAACCCCTTAACTGCTGAAGAAAGAGTTATGCAATTTGCTCCTCAGTGCCACTGTTTCATATTGGGTTGTGTAGTTATGTGGTGTATTGAAGGAAAAGAAAAGGCATGAATAAGTAAATCCTTCTCTGAAACAAGTGAATCGTTTGCAAACATGATGAGGGTTATTCTATTGTATTCTAAAGTCATTGCAATAGTTTCGAGGGCTGCGGTAGTCTAGTGGTAAATGTCACAGACTCATTTCTGGTGTGACATGAGTTTGAGCCTAGTACTGCTGAAGACATGCTGTGCAGAGGGGGCCAATGCATATTAAATATGTCAAGGCTCAAACGTCCTTCTGTTCATGTTGAAGTTAGAAGAGGGGGGTTGCAAGTTAGGGTGTCATCCTCATCACTTGACCATGATTCAAGAATTCGAGGTCTGTCACCAATACCCTCTTGCAGCTTTATAGTGCGATGTTTATATAATTCTCAGTCACTCTCGAAATAGTTTTACTATGAACTCAAATAATTACACTATGAACTTTTTGTTTTTCGTGCATTAGTTTAACTATTTATGATGCTTTATCTTTTATAGGTTTGCAGACCAATAAGAATGCTGATAAATCTGATAGTTCTGATGATTCATCAGACTCTGTAAAAGAGAAAACACTACGACTTCAAATTAAAACCAAGAATGTTTTCCCTCCGGCGAAACGTCCTCAGAATTCTCGAATTGGAAAAGGTTCATCATCCTCTGATAGTTCTGATTCTGAGGAAGAGGGTACTCAAAAAACACCTCTTAATCTTGGGAAAAAAGCCCCCACTCGTACACCCTTTTTAAATCCTGTTGTTAAACCTGTGAAAAATCTTCCGGCTCCTAAAATGTTCCAAAATACATCAAAAGATTCATCTGATTCAGAAGATGATGAACCTGCAACTCAGAATAAAACTATACCCAGTAAAGTTCAGTCACAGAATATTTCATCTTCTAAAAAACCTGCACAAATTCCAAATAAAACAAACCAATCATCTTCAGACAGTTCAGATTCTTCTTCTGAAGAGGAATCTAAACCAAAGGGTAAATTGCAAGCAGGATCCAAAACATCTCCTCAAAGGGTGGCTTCAAATAAAGTTCAGTTATCAAAGAAAAGTTCATCAGACAGTTCTTCAGATTCAGAAGACAATTCTAAAAAGATGCCTCTTAGTGTAACCACCCCTGCTAAAATAGCTGCAAAAGGTTCACTCAAAGTTAATTTAATAGCAAAAGAAGATTCATCATCAGACAGTTCAGACTCTGAAGATGACACACCTGGTGCCAAGAATTTGAATACACTTATTGCAAAAAAATTTGCAAAAGTTGAATCAAAAGGTAATTTATCTCAAATTCAGCAGAAAGTTCAAGCTGCAGATTCATCAGATACTTCAGATTCATCAGACTCTGAAGAAGAAACTGCCCAGAATAAGAAAACTTTACAACAAAATAAAATTTCAGCTCCAAAACCAATTAAGGTTCCTCCTGTATCTAAACCTTCTGATAGTTCTGATTCAGAAGACGATTCTTCATCAGATGAAGAACAAACTAAAAAAAACCTAGCTGCTAAAACGAAAACTCCCATCAAGACCCCAGTTCAAGTTGCAAAAAATAAATCGGTAACTCAGGCTAAAAAAGATAACATAAATCTACAAAAAACATCATCAGACAGTTCAGATTCTGACAATAACACTTCATCAAAACCTAAAGCACCCCAAGTAAAGGTTGTACCATCTTCTGTAAAGACAAGTAAGTACTACACAATTATCTTTGCTGAATAAAGCTCAAGCTGTTTCAAATAAGAAAAATGCCTCATCCAGTTCTGAGGATTCCAGTTCTGATTCAGAAGATGAAAAGAATAAACAAAAAATTGCTTCTAAAACTCCTCAGTTGACAAAAGCACCTCAAGTGTCTCAGTCTAAGAGTAAATCCAGTTCTGATGATTCCAGTTCCGATTCAGAAGATGAAAAAAGTAAACAAAAATTGCCCTAAAACTCCTCAGTTGACAAAAGCACCTCAAGTGTCTCAGTCTAAGAGTAAATCCAGTTCTGATGATTCCAGTTCCGATTCAGAAGATGAAAAAAGTAAACAAAAAATTGCTCCTAAAACTCCTCAGTTGACAAAAGCACCTCAAGTGTCTCAGTCTAGAGTCAAATCCAGTTCTGATGATTCAGTTCGATTCAGAAGATGAAAAAATAAACAAAAATTGCTCCTAAAACTCCTCAGTTGACAAAAGCATCTCAAGTGTCTCAGTCTAAGAGTCAATCCAGTTCTGATGATTCCAGTTCCGATTCAGAAGATGAAAAAATAAACAAAAAAATTTCTCCTAAAACTCCTCAGTTGACAAAAAGCACCTCAATGTCCAGTCTAAGAGTCAATCCAGTTCTGATGATTCCAGTTCGATTCAGAAGATGAAAAAATAAACAAAAAATTGCTCCTAAAACTCCTCAGTTGACAAAAGCATCTCAAATGTCTCAGTCTAAGAGTCAATCCAGTTCTGATGATTCCAGTTCTGATTCAGAAGATGAAAAAAATAAACAAAAAATTGCTCCTAAAACTCCTCAGTTGACAAAAGCACCTCAAGTGTCTCAGTCTAGAGTAAATCAGTTCTGATGATTCCAGTTCTGATTCAGAAGATGAAAAAAATAAACAAAAATTGCTCCTAAAACTCCTCAGTTGATAAAAGCATCTCAAGTGTCTCAGTCTAAGAGTAAATCCAGTTCTGATGATTCCAGTTCTGATTCAGAAGATGAAAAAAATAAACAAAAAATTGCTCCTAAAACTCCTCAGTTGATAAAAGCATCTCAAGTGTCTCAGTCTAAGAGTAAATCAGTTCTGATGATTCCAGTTCTGATTCAGAAGATGAAAAAAATAAACAAAAAGTCGCTCCTAAAACTCCTCAGTTGACAAAAGCACCTCAAGTGTCTCAGTCTAAGAGTAAATCAAGTTCTGACGATTCTAGTTCGGATTCAGAAGATGAAAAAAATGCTCCTAAAAAACCTCAGTTGACAAAATCACCCCAAGTTTCTCAGTCTAGAGTAAATCAAGTTCTGGCGATTCTAGTTGGATTCAGAAGATGAAAAAATGCTCCTAAAACCTCAGTTGACAAAATCACCCCAAGTTTCTCAGTCTAAGAGTAAATCCAGTTCTGATGATTCCAGTTCCGATTCAGAAGATGAAAAAAGTAAACAAAAAATTGCTCCTAAAACTCCTCAGTTGACAAAAGCACCTCAAGTGTCTCAGTCTAAGAGTAAATCCAGTTCTGATGATTCCAGTTCCGATTCAGAAGATGAAAAAAATAAACAAAAATTGCTCCTAAAACTTCTCAGTTGACAAAAGCACCTCAAGTGTCTCAGTCTAAGAGTAAATCCAGTTCTGACGATTCTAGTTCGGATTCAGAAGATGAAAAAATTGCTCCTAAAAAACCTCAGTTGACAAAATCACCCCAAGTTTCTCTATCTTCTAAGAATAAACCCAATTCTGAATCTTCAGACAGCTCTGATTCTGATTCCTCAAATCAGGGTAAAAAAGTCAAGCCTAATTCTATTTTATCATCAGAAGTATCAAAGTTTGCTAAAATGTCATCAAATTTAAGTTCAGGTTCTGCAAATGGAAGCAAATTAATGGTAACCTTAACAAAAAATGCTGCTTTGAATAATTCCAACAAAAAGAAAATAATTCAGAAAACTAAAACTGAAGGAGCTAATAGCCTTAACAAGACTTCAGGTAATGCATCTCTCAAGAGAGCTGCAGATAGTTCTGATGATTCCAGCTCAGATTCTGATAATGTAAAATCCAAGCCAAATTCTGCAAGTAAGTCACCTAAACTATCTGTAAACCAGAAAGAAAGAATCCAGTAGTTCTGATTCTAGCTCAGAATCTGATGAAGGGAAAAAATCAGTCATTTCTAAAACCCAAATAACACAAAATAAATCCAAACCAACTCTTGCAAATAAGTCACCTAAACTCTCTGCTAATCAGAAGAAAGAATCTAGTAGTTCTGACTCTAGCTCAGAGTCTGATAATGAGGGGGGGAAATCTGTAGTCATTCCTAAAAATCAAATAGCACAGAATGCAAAATCTCCAAGCAAACTTAATGTTTCCTGTGGGGTGACTGCTAAAACACCTGTCACCAAAGCAGCAGATTCAGATTCTTCAGATAGCTCTTCTGAGGATGAAAACCCAGTAAAAAATACTCCAATATCTAATAACAAGTCAGTGAAACGAAAAAAAGCAAGTTCTGATTCAGATTCTGACCAAAATATTTCCCAAGCAAATGGTAAACCATCTAAACAACTTCAAAAGAAACAAAAACCTAATGTTTTTACTTCAACACCTAATACATTTGCTGATTTCAATTCTGAGAATTCAAATAGTGGAATGAAACGAGATGCAGATGAGTCTCCAATTGCTTCTGATTCTACAAAAAAACGTAGAGTAAGTTTCATGCCATTTTTTATTTTGCATGACCGTAGTTGGATGTAATTGTTAAATAAATCTTTATAATCAGTAATGTTTTTTAAATGGGTAAATTAATCTGTTTCAAAATTTTAAACAGTTTTAAAATAATATTGTAGGTAGAAATTTGTACTATTTAGTTGAGTGCATACTTTTTTAAATTTAGAATTAATTTTAAAAAATGTTTAGACTACTATTATGTATATTTTAGATTTAAATGATCAAGTTTTAACGTGGTTGGTTTGTACATAATCTGCAATTTCAACTTCATTTGTTGTACATTTTTCTTAAAATCTGAAATGTTTGCATAATTTTATTTAATTTACTGAAACTTTTAATTATTAATCTAATTAAAACTCATTTAATTGAACTTTGATCATGTAAAAACTTACAATTAATTTTAAAAAGTTTTACTATACTATTGTGTAAAGCAGATTCAACTAAATGATTACTTGTGTGGCTTGTTAAATTTTGACTTCTATATTCTTAAACTCATTTTTCTTGTATAGTGTGGAACTTCAGAGAATGTTGTATCTGTTCAGATGTATAGTCTAAATGTGTGACATTCAAAATTACATGTCCAATTACCAATAACTATGTATGGTTATAAAACATTTTCAGTTTGGTTAGTTTTTTATTGATTCCCTTTGAGTGTTAGTTGAGCAATCAGGTTAAAGAAAAAAAATTAAAAATATTGAATGTAAATACTTTATTTAAAATGTTTAATTGAACACACATAGTTACAAATAGTAATTACACAGGGTGATACCAGTTTTTGTAATTATTAGTGAATGTGTTTTATGTAAGACATAAAGATGTGTTATTCAAATTTCCTTGATGCATCATAGGACATTTTGCTGCAACTGCTAGTAATTTGTATGTATAACCTTATGTTTAAATGTTAATTCAAATGCCATTTTGTTAGTGTACATGCTAATAATTTGCTGCAAGATGGTTCTTATGCTTTGTTCTTCTATTTTTGCACCTTCTCAAATGTAGCATGAGTCATGTAATTTAAAGATTTTTTCGAGTTTCAGGATAAACAGTAAATAAAAATGGCGATTATATCTGGAATATGTGCATTTTTGTATAAAAGTCTAGTTGAAGAATTAATTTTCACATGCTCATTTAATAATTAAGCTGGATTGTAACCAATATGATAAACTAAACATTGGTTTAATTTTGTTAGGGCTCGTTATTTCTTAAATGTTTTGGTATAGGCTTTATTCTAGACAAATGGGCTTCTTGTAAAAAGTTTATTTTTAATTTTTATTTGTAGGGATCATCTCCTTACAGAAGAGTAAAAAGTGAAAATTATGCAGTTGATCTTAGGTTGCAGCAGTCCAGTCAAAATGCAAAGGTAAGAATTTCATAAATTTTCTTTGTATGTAAAGTATCTTAATTCACATTTGTAATTGAAAAAAGTATAAATGATTAACTGTACTTTGAGCTTTCTGTGTTGTTTATGTAATTTATTTTTAAGTCATCTTTATTTTTTAAAAAAATATGTTTCTATGAAGTAGTATTTTGTCAGTCTTTCTATATACTTGACTGATGTAGTATTAATGTTTGAAGTTTCATTAAGAATATTTCCTAAGTGAAAATATTTCCTTTTGCTTTCTCTGCTTAAATGATGCTGATCATAATCATTGTATTTGAATTTAAAAAAAAACATTTACAAACAAAAATACTTGAAAAAACTTCTCATAGGTGTCCAATTACTTATTGGTAAATAGTGAATCACTTCATATAAATTCATAAAATAGTGATAATTTTTTAGAAACATGTAGATATGAAATGGTCATACTTTAAAATTTTAATGTTTATACCTTTCATTGTGTCTGATTCCCTTAGTAATTACCAGCTACAAATATTTAATTTTTTTTAGAAATGCTATCGCTATAATTTCTCATAGAAGAACTTGGAACATTCAGAAGCATGAAATGGAAGTAAATATAATTTTGGAAATTAATTAATAATAAAATTTGTCAGTAACATGAATATATTTTTGTTTATTTAAAAATTTTCACACCTATTTCTAATGTTTAACAAGAGATTTATATTTTTTGAGAGCAGACTGTATAAAATAACAGTTGGTTAATATGAAAGTTTCTGACTAATAATCAGCAATTCTTCTGTGATGGAAGTGAAATTGTTTTTAACTTCATTTGAAAGTTTGGGGTATCTGAAATAATCTAATGATAAGCAAACATTTGATATGTTTTATAGTTTGACTTCCTTTGTAAATTATTATCCTTCAAAAGGTTTGAATTTTTTTAGAAATGCGCGTCTCCAACATTCGGAAACAAAATGAAATGGAGTTTTTTAAAATAAATTAAGAAACAAATTTAAAGAAATAGGCTTTTTAATAAAATTATTTTGTAGTAGAACAAATTAAATTGTTTTCATGAAAATTTCTTGTATACAGAAGCAGAAAATTCTTATCGGACAGTTTTATTTAATAATCATACTCATTTTAATATACATTATTTATTGACACTTAATTTTAACATTACATGAATACAGTACATGTAAATAAAGCAGTTCATGATCTGCTGTATAAATCAGACTCTGTGAATGTAACACCATACTATAAGGAGAAATAAGAGTACAAATCGAGGATCTAACTGCCAGTATTCAAAATGCATAATATCTTATTGATAATATCTAATAAAATTATCTGGAAACCTTATAAATGGCTTTTTCAATTTATTTACAACAAAAGAGTTATTAAATGTCATCAACCCAAACAAATAAAATGATACAGTTAAAAAAACTAAAGAAAATCCTCTTTAAATCACAGATTAAATAGCTAAAAAAAAAGGTCAAATCATGCAGAATTTCTGAAATTTTCTCTCACTTTATTTATCTCATTAAGTTTGGTATAGAAACTTCAATTTTTAAACACCATCACAGTCAATTAATAGTAAACTAACAAGTAATTGGGTTGTCTGTTCTTTAAAATTAATTAAATCTACAAGAAAAACAACCAGCTTATGTGACATAGGAACTAGAAAGCAAAAACAGGAGAGTGCATTACATTTGCAGGTTGTCTATAAAACTTTTCATAGTATCTTAGAGAAATTGTATATGGTATGTGGATCCAGATTATAAATAAAATATCCTAAGAATTTAAAAATTTCGGATCTTAATCTATACAATCAACTTTATGAATTTACATTAAACAAATTAGAATACTTAAATAATATGCAACTTATAGAAAGAAGTTTTTAATAAAAGAAACAAATACACACGTATAAAATGGTAATGTATAAAATGTAACCATTTTTTGTCAAATATCTCGATACACTTTTTTTCATGTCTTAAAAGTACAATAAACCTTTGTAAAACGTTTTTTTATCATAACTCTGTAAAATTACATATTATATACTAAAGCTTATATTTATTTTAAAACCACCCTAATTTTCCTTACATTAATTTTTATTAATAAATCTTAACACTGCATATGCTTATAATTATATCAAAATAAAATTGACAGAGAATTTTTTCTCTCTCTCTCTCTATCTGTTCCTCTAAAATATACAAAGCATTATCTCTTCTGTTTTAATGGGAATATTTGATTTTTTTTTATTCTGAACATACCAACACTTAATGCATACCTATTTCTACCAGTTATTGTATGTATAGTGTTAAATATACTTCAGTTCATCCAAACTTAAGCTTATTTGGAGTAATGTATTGACATTTCATTTCGTTATCACTAATTATGCATCTAAAAGTATCCTTTAATACATAATTATATTTATACTTAAAAAAAGAAATTGAAGATGAAACAGAACATTAGGAAAAAATATTCAGAATTCTCACTCTGAAGTTTGATGTTTAAAGATATACATTAACTTCAAATATAAAATAAAGTTTGTCTTAAGAAATGCTAAATCAGTACTCATACCATTCTAAAATTAGAAACATATGCATTAAACTGCCAACTAATTTCGCCAAGCAAAAAGACAACACGAATTTTAAAAAAAACTAGCTGCATTGCACTGGCCTTCTCTACTTTTATAAATTTTTCTTTTCTTTCAAAAATCAGCACTTCTAATACTCTTTTTTCAAAATGACTTCCACCACTTAGCTCAGCGTTGCTCAGGCTTTCTCTTTTCCTCATGACACCAGCATTTCTGTGTGTGTTTTAGTACGTGCACAATGTGAGTGATTCCTAAAATTATGTCAAAAAATTTCCTTTTTCGAAATTTGTTCCATTCCACTTATTTTTGATTTAAGATAGGTCTCTTTCCCCTCTATATAGCCCAAACACGTTTTTTTTTAGTGTAAATTTATTGTTCTATCTTCCCCTCCTTCTAACAGGTAATATATAGCTTAAAATTTCGATGTATGACTTATAAAAAAAATATTGCTTTAGAATTAAAAAATTATTACTGATGCTAAGAGTAAAACAAAAAAACTTTCATCACTTTTTAATAATAGTTAGTTTCTAAGAATCTAAAATAATAAAAATAGATTTCAGATTTTCATGAATCAAACAATTGTTATATATAGTTAGCTTAAAAATGTCTCTAAAATCTATTTGGATCCAAAATAATAGACGTACTTTTTAATTAACAAAGAATTCATTTAGTAATGAAATAATAGAAATAATTCTTTAAAATATATATATATTAAAATATCAAATTTCTATAAGTAATAAATAAAAGAAAAATTTACAGATAGCTATTGAAACGATTGCTTTTTTCTGAATGTTTGATTAAACATATATGTACAGTTGACTCTCGATAATTTGAAGTTGGAGGGACCAATGAAAAACTTCGAATTATCAAGTGGGTAGGAAAAAACTCAGAATACACGAAGAGAAGTTTTTTTTTTCTAACACATTTAAATTTAAAACTATGTAATAAAAGCAACAATTGTACGTAATTTTTTAAAGTACATTTTATACAGTATAAAAATAAAATAGAAGTTAAAAGTCCTATATTAAAGAATACACTTATGTCTTGAAAACAACTATTAAAAGAATATACATACTATATATAATTAATCCTTTTTGTCGAAAAAATCTGTTCTTTTTTTTGTTTTAAGGCATTCAAACTAACTTTGTCAATAGATTTTTCTAGAACAAATGAAGCCTGTAAAATGTCTGCATCAGCATGATTTTGAAGGAAAAAGTTGCGTAGTTTGTTTAGTGACTGTTTAGCTTCTGACAGAGTTACCAGAGTCAACTCCTCTGATTCGTCTTCATCACTTTCTGTATTGTGGTCCAAAGCCACAATTTCTGAGTCAGATAGAGCTCCCCATACAGCAATGTCAGTGTCAACCAACACATAGTCGTCAAACGTCAAATCTTGTTCTGGAAGAACTTCCCAAAGGGATGGTTCAGCATTAAATTCAGTATCGTCCACATCAACCATATTCGGCTAGGGGAAGCCTGACTTTTTAAAACAACTGTGAATTGTCAAAGGAGTAACAGCTCTCCAAGCCTTGTCAATTATGATCAAAGCTGTTAAAATAGAAATAGTTACATTCTGCTGATTTTCGAGATCATCCCAAAATGCTTTTAACGACTTCATGCCGATAAAAGTTTTAAAATTATGTATGATGCCTGATTCAGTGGCTGAAGTTTTGAGGGTTGAGTTAGGAGGGAAAAATTGAAGTTTCACATTTGATAAAAGGTGGTGTGTTATTGTGCACAGTACAGTTGTCAAAAATAAGAGAATATGTCGTTTCTCTCTTTTTATATCGAGTTCAGTGAGACCAACCATTCATTAAAGAGTTGGTGGTCATCCATGCCCTTCTTGTTTGGCGGTATTTGGGAGGGAACAAGTTTATGCCCTTGAAACACCGAGGTTTTGAAGATTTTCCTATGGCGAGGAGTAATCTTTTCTGAGCTGTCCATGTTTACACCCAGTAAAATAGTTAACCTTTACTTGCTATGTTTTCCTCCATGGCATTTTTCTTTTTGAATGTAAATGTTTTTCTGGCAAACGCTTGAAAGAGTCGGTTTCATCCGTGATGAAAATGTTCGTGGTTCGTACTCCTTTATTAGATCAGCGAGGTTCTGCCACTTAGAACAAACATTAATGTCGAAACACTTGAGCTTTTCCACATTTTTTTGAAGACTATCCATTCCTTTTCTTAAAATTTGTAAAGCCATCCTTGCTAGCCAAAACTCTATTCCTAATTTTTTTGGCGAATGCTTTAGCCTTTCCTTCAATAAGAGCCACCCATGAATATTCTGTCCTCGACACTGTCTCATCCATGAAACAACACTGTTCAAGACATGGAAAATTACCTTAACTATGGCGTTTTCTCACTCTACTCGAAGATGCACTTAAGATTTTCTCTTTATTCTTCAGAATAGTGGAGGCGAGCTCAGTGGGATTTCAAATGCTTTGGCTACATCGACCTTCCTCTCACCTTCTTCAACTGATTCTATCACCTTTTTTCTTTTCAGAAATTGTTAAGCACTTATACTTTTAAAAGACATGTGTTCCTTTCGTGAAGTCGAACACTGGGTGAGGTGTAAAGTAGGCCCAAGGTTTATCGAAATTAACAGGTAGGAAACGTAAATCCCACAACTTTAGTAAAATATTATTTTAATTTAAAATTTGGAATCTAAAATGAACACAAGAGTATTCACAGTTCACACTCAGCTACGGGGTATACTTAATAGCAGGGGTCGACAACTATGGCACATGGAGCAATTCTTAGTGGCACATTACCGTTCTTTTTTTTAAAAAAAATAATATAATAAAGTTAAATCCCTGTATCTCCTGTCTTTGGCTCGTACATTTTTATTTAAAAGGTTTTATTTCTCGCTTTCAATTCTCTGCCATAAAACGATTCTGCTGAATTATCTTGGATGTAGTTTGAGTGCTTTATTTAAAAAAAAATCATTTGTTTAAATTTGACTAATTATTAGTAATAAATACTCAACGCAAATCAAAATTATTGTGCAATACTTGTAAAAGGAAGAATCACTCATTGCTGCACAGTGAATAAAAAAGAAAGCAGTTTTTCCTTTATCCATCTAAAGCTTGGGTATCAACGGAAAAAGAAAAAACAGATGGCTTAGGAATAAATCAAAATTCTGCTTAGCAAATACCGGAAATATATAATAAACAAAGTAGTTATATTCTATCAACATGCACAATTTCGACTGAAAATAAGTTCAGTAAAAAAAAACCGCTCGTGGGATAATTAGGTACAGGAAGTGAATCTAACTTCATAATATTGAAGGTTCGAATTATCGAGAGTTTTATAGGATAGCTTCGAATTATCACGTGTTGTAGTCTGGCTAACCACAAATTTTACTTCGAAATATTGAGAGTACCAAAACGTATGGTTTTAGTTCAAAATATCAAGAGTTTTTCTAGGGGCTGAGCATATACTTCGAATTAGCGAGAGGTTCGTATTATCGAAAGTTCGAATTATCGAGAGTGACTGTATATATATATATGTACATGTACTGATAAAAACATTTTAAAATTTTATTTTAATTTTAACCTTTTTCATCCCACTGTGTTTGGTAAATTATTTAAACACGTATCTGATTAAAAAAGTTATGTTATACAAAACTAACATATTCTTTATTTTAACAGTAATTTTATATATTATAATAATTTACCGTAAAATCCGGTGTATAACGCGCACCCATACTTTCAAGATGCATTTTTTAATTTTCAGGTATGTTCGCCGTATAACGCGCACCCTTTTAAGAAGAAATCGAAATTTTTTAGTATACAACTTTCTTATTTTTTGAAGTCATTTATTCGAGTTTTTTATCCCAGATTTTTTGAAATAATAGTATATTTCTAAGTACCAGAACTCTTTTTAGTTCATAAAGTATATAATTTATTTTAAATAAACAGTATTTCTGTATGTGTAAAAGTAAAATTTTTTTATGCTCATCTCTTTTGTTAATTTTAAAGCTATCCTTTTTTATACCCGGCGTATAACGCGCACCCTTATATTTCGATCTCTTTTTTTGTATTCAAAGTGCGCGTTATACGCCGGATTTTACGGTATATAATATTTATAACTTATTGTATATCATTTTATAAAACATTTTATAACTAATTTTTATATAAAATATTATTTAACGTTTTTTTCTTACAAAATTTACAAAAAGTATTATTTATTAATAATTATATTTATGAAGTTTCGTATAAATATTGTTACGTAGATCCGAGGGTTCGTGAATTTTATGCAGAACAATCACAAAGAAAATAAACAGTTCTTCAAGAGCGGTGCGAATTTATTAACAAAAATCCAATCCTTTAAATACAGGATTCAGCAGCAATATTCACAGAGTAAATCTCCGAAGGTCTTCACACCTTCAACAGCAATCAAACACAATAACCAGTGTTTAAAAATACACATGTAAAAGATTATTCACAAGCACAGCCAAGCTAATAGCCAGTCAAAAGAATCCTCACTACTCGCTGGTTTAATCCAGACTCATCCGTTGCGGTTGGCACTCCGCTTTATAGGCGTGGCAGAAACTTCCAGAAATATAAACGCTTCGTGTGTCACATTTAATGTGACACTAGTGGAGAGATCCGCTACTTTCTAGAAGATTCCCGAGAGTTCCGAACTCGCCAACTTAGTCGCCAAAAATGATGCCAACTTGGCTCTACTGCCAAGATTTCCCAAGTTCTCATTGAATCGCCATTATAATGTAAGGGGCGGCATTGCTTGTGAATAGTACAATTTTAACACGAAATAAATATAACATAGAGTAATATAAATGCATTAAACACCCAAATACAAATTACGCAAAATTCGTAACACTTCCCCCTCCTCAGACTGCACGTCCCGGGCTGTACAATCCTTGAGTAAGAGGTATCTATTTACAGACGAACTAATCACATGTAACAAATATACTCAACAGCATATACAGAGCAAATAAATTCAAAATACATGAATTAAAATACTAAAATAAAACTAAAGAATTAGAAAAGAGAAATAATTTATATTATTTACAAAATAATTAATGACCATGATCTAAACTTAAGGATCTTATTCATCTTGGCCAAGATAAGGGGCTAGCCTATTGTAATGTATCACCTTCGGTTTTGAGTGTGGTGATTTCTGTATCCCCCACCACAACATCATTCAGTCTTTTTTGGACTGTGTAAGGACCTTCCCAGTTTGTCTGCAGTTTTGCAGAGAGTCCTTTCGACGTTTCGGATTCCATAACCACACTTTGTCGCCTTCGTGGAAGTCGTGTCCGGTTGCTCTTGCGTCGTATCGGGTCTTCATCTTCTCGGAACCCAAGCCGATTTTTTTCCTGGCCAGATGATGTATTTCCTCCATCCGTGCCTGGAGTTTCTCGACATATCCTCAAGCGCCAGGAAGAATCTGGTGGTCGGCTGAACTGAATCCGCAGGCAGACGAAGATCACGTCCAAGAGCATCTGGGATGGGAATAGCCAGTGGTCTCATGAACGGCACTCCTGTAGGCAAGCAAGAAAAAGGGCAACTTCTTGTCCCAGTGTTGTTGATTACTGGATACCAGGAGAGAGAGGCTGTTCAGAATGGGGTCAGATTGAACCTCTTTACCATGCCGTCAGACTGAGGATGCAAAGCTGTTGTCCTATTTTTGTCGATAGCGAGTATTTCGCAGTCTCTTGCAAACTTCAGAATCGAAGTTTCTTCCTTGATCAGAGTGCAGTTGTAGAGGAACCCCGAATCGTGAGATCCAATGTTGAACTAGAACCTCTGCAACAGTTGAGGCCTCTTGGTTGGGAATAGGATAGGCTTCAGGCCACTTAGTGAAGTAGTCCATGACAACCAGGATGTTGTTTTTGCCATCTGACGATCTCGGAAGTGGACCTAGGATGTCAAAAGCTATTCGTTCGAAAGGCGCTCCCACATTATACAGCTGCTGTCTTCCTTTAGTGCGTTTTCTGGGACCTTTGCGTCGCACATGTGATCCCTGTGCTGCACAACACTTTTCCACATCACTACGCACATTGTTCCATTAGAAGCGCTCACGAACTTTTGTAAGGTCTTCATAACACCAAAATGACCTCCAGTTGAACTGCCATGCAGTTCCTTAAGGACTGTTGAAACACTTAGCCACATTAATGTTTTTCCGTCGTCAGACTCCCATTTTCTACATAAAACACCATTTCTCAGATGGAGAGAGTCACAAAGAGCCCAGTAACACTTCGTTGTAGGATGGAAAGGGGCTGGACGACTCTTTGAATTCTGTGATTGGTTTTATTTCAGGATCAGCCAGTTAGTTGATCTTTTCGGACGCTCTCATCACTCCACGGGTCCAATGCCGATGTTGATGGCGTTGTAACTTGGCGGGATTTCGACTCTTGAGCAATATTTACTGTTCTCCGGGCAAGGTCTTTTCTAAGGGAGGTAGGTCTACATTCCCCTCTGCTGATCCTCTTCGGTTTCCACACGCTTCCTTAGACTCGATTACATTTGCACGATGTGGTTGTTCCTGATTTACTCAAGGGCAGTTATTTCTTAGGTGCCTTGCTCCACCACAGCCCCAGCACTTGGTGCTACGATCTTTCTTATTGTTCCGGGGGCAGTTACTTCTGAGAGATGCCCTGGTTCATCGCAGTTCTCATTGAATCGCATTATAACGTAAGGGGTGGCATTGCTCGTGAATAGTACAATTTTAACACAAAATAAATATAACATAGAGTAATATAAATGCATTAAACACCCAAATACAAATTATTTACACAAAATTCGTAACAATATTTATATAATTACAGTAATTATTTTTTTAAAATGTTAAGTAATTTTCTAAAATAGGATTTAATAATCAATAAACCTTTTTAAATTCATTTATTTATATGCAAAATTTCGTTGTTTTGTAAAAAAACAACATCATACAGAATTGAGACAAATTAAAAATGAAAAGATTTTTTTTCGGGCTTCATTTTTAAGTTAATGCCTTGAAACTTCATTTTTCGATTGCAAACAACGGTAATTTTTAAACAAAAAATGTAACAAAAATATTGCTTAAATATTTCTCGCAAAAAGGGAAGAAAACGAAAAACACTTTTTTTTAAAAAAAAAAATCCGTACTTTTTTCAATCTTTGTACAGATTAAAAATTACGGTTTTTGATGAAAATTGTGTTTTCGTTTTCTTCATCGAAAATATTTAAAAGTATTTTGTTACATTTATTTTAAATACCGTTTTTGCAATCGAATATATAGTTCAAGTCTAACTTATAAAAATGAAGCCCGAAAAAAAATTCAACTTTAACATATAACGCAATGCGAAATTGAATATCCTTTTCAGTTTCGAACATAGAAAGCACGGGTTTTATAAAGAAGCGCTCTAGACATTCACGCTATAGGTTCCTACAAGGAAAGGCATTGAATTGTCCTTTAAAAATAAAGGATTTGTTGAAATTTAAAAAAATATTTCGAGCTTCATTTTTAAGTTAATGCTTTCAAACTTCATATATCGATTGCAAACAACGGTAATTTTTAAATAAAAAACCTTTAAAAAAAAGTAATGCTTACATATTTGTCGCAAAAATGGAAAAAACAAACAAACGAAAAACACTTTTTTTAAAAAAAACCCGTACTTTTTAAGATATTTTATCAATCTGTACAGATTACGTATAATATCGTTGTACACACGGGAAAAAAAGTTTTGTGAGATTTTTATAAATAAATAAGTTATTAAGTATTTTTAAATAAAATTTTGAGTATTTTTTGAAAAACGTAAAAAAAGTTTTTGACATTAAATTTTTTAAATGACTGATTCTAAAAGAGAAAAGCATGAACTTTTTTAGTGCAAAATATTTTTTTTCATTAGCGCGAAAGAAAATGCAAGCGGAACAATTTAGAAATCATATTCATAAAAACGTATCGATTTTGACTCATTTTAAAAAAATCGTAAAAACAAAATATAATTATTTTGTATAATAAAATATACCTTATCATGGTGAAGTAAATTATCTTTCCGAATCTGTAATTATTTTTTTGTCTGAGTCTCATGAAAAAAATAGACCGCGTTTTAAAAACTTCTGGAAAAAAAGATGTTACAATTTTCCATGGCGGTGAAAAATGGTACTAATTATGCGTTTTAAGGTTTTTAATTAATATCTTTTTAACTAATTGGAATATCCGAATATAAATGGTGAAAACGGATTCCTCGGATCTTTCCCAAAATTTTGGTACCTTCAGTGAGTTTCTGCGTTCGTGAGGATGAGGGCATCATAGATTAAAACATTGATAGATACGTTTTTTTATGACTTAAATTAGCTATATGATACTTCGAACAATACAAGTAATGCACCCAAATCATTGGTCAAGAGGGAACCCCGCAAAAGGGCGACTGTTGACGAGGATGGATTTAGATTACCACCGAAGAAACAGACCACTAAGCTTAATGGTAAGCCTTTCTTTCTTCCCCTGCCGCCATCTTAACTCATCCAAATATCTCTGCCCCATCAGCCCCTTCCATAATCCTAGCTAATACTTCTGAGGAGGTGGAGGAGATTGAATTTGATACCGAGCAAGCAGCTACGGCTGTCGCTTCTAGGGTTAAAAGCCCGCCATTCTTTATCCAGCCAAATCCGGATTGGACCGACCTTATGGTTTTTGCTCATAGCCTTGCCCCCACACAAGTAAATTATCAGGGCGTTTCCTGAAAATTACTGTTCAAAGCGAGGAGGAATATAGAAAGCTTGCCACATATTTCAGGCACGAACAAATCGCATTCAAATCTTTCATGTTAAAATCGGAAAGACCACTCAAACTTATTTTGAGAGGACTTTCCACTTCCCTCGAACTCGAAGCTTTAAAAAAGGTTGAGTCGGAGGTTTCAAATTCACAAAATTTCCCTTTAACTAAAATTTCCAAAAAAAACCTCAATCCGCTGAAAAAGAAATT
>BMAV01022169.1:69514-92482 GCA_019973955.1 Trichonephila inaurata madagascariensis | reverse complement strand
AAATTTCAAGTCTGTACGTCAAATTATTTAAAAACAGGAAATAACACTCCTTAAGTCTTCGCAACGACTCTCAGCGGTTGATTTTCTCAAAATCCGTTCTTAGCGGATCTTTTCTCCATGAAAGGAACATGCTTATCAAATTTAAAGTCTGAAAGTTTAATAGTTCCGGAGGAAGTAAGTGAATCGCTTTTCTTTTTTATATACATGGATACATTGCCCACGTAATGTTATTCAAAAGAAAAATAATACAAAACATCTGACCAAAAGAGCTTTGAAAAAAAATGCATCATAAACTAGGGAATAAATAAGCTTAATATCTTACATACTAACATAAATATACTTAACCAATATCCACAAAATTGAACCTGCCCAATTTCTTCATATTTATTATTCCACATATTGACTTAAGTTAAGGTCCCAAGATTTCAGTCTTATTTTTCCATCCTAAATTTAGCCAATCAAGTTTCATAGAAAATCAAATATATTCAAAGGAAAAAAAAAATTCAACTCAAAGTTTTCCTTCCAGAAAACGATTTTTCGTCAAATGTAGTTAGTTCCACTGTTCAATGAGAAAAATTCAGTCCCCTGATGGTAAATGGAAAATTCTTGACTTAACATGTTTTACAGAGCAATAATAAAGATGTCATGAAACTTAATTAACCTCGTTAAGGATGAGTCACGTTTCCTCTTACCGTATGTTTACCTACACAGTGATGCGTGGGTGCTTTGAATGAATGTATACACGGATGAAAGCTTTTAAATGTGTTATTAGTAATTTACGGTGTATGCCGGGAAAGATGTATGAATTTACATTTTACGAAATATTTTTTCGAGAATTTGAATATATATATCGTACTTCTATTCATTCTTTAATATTATTTTTCTTTAAATAAAGTGTTTCGTTTGTAATTTCTTTAAACTTTATTTATGAGGTACAAAGTTATAAAATACTTTGAAAGGAATTTCTCATTAGTTACAGTATTTTATACTTGAATAGGACAAATGTGATATTCTGTAACTGTCATTTGACAAATATTAAAAAATTAGTTACATAATATACAGAAATTGTGAATGCTATTTTTCATTTATATGATTGATTTTTAACCCTTTCGCAGACACAAAGCTAAAATACACTTTTCTGTGATTAAGTACTGTTCTCATCCTCTATAAACATTATTTTGTCATAAAACAAGTAATATAAAAAAATAGTTTTTAAGTCAATTCCTACTTAGATCAACAACGAAAAATTTTATTTTAGTTACTTTTTATTAAATAGTTACAATTAATATAAATATGTATATACATAGGACAGAATCACAACATTAAGTGGTAATTAGTTTTTTTTAATTATCAGTAAAGTATCGCGTATTGTCCTTTTCATTTCAGTCCAACTGAATGCTTTAACACGTGAGAAAAAAACCTGTTCAAGTTTTGACACAAGTCGCCAAAAGGGTCGCTAAGTCGCCAACGTGGCTGTATTTGTAATTCTTTAAATAATTAGTTTTAATCAATTAATTTTTATTAATTACAGTTAAATTATTGTATTGTCATTCAAAATGATCCTATATATAAAATTTCAGCTCAATTCAGCGCTTTAAATGTACTTTATTAACGATTGAAAATTCCACCAAGATAAATAAATAAATATACAAATATATAAATAAATAAATATATAGACCGTGAGAGCTAATAGTGTAGGAATTGAAAAAAGATTTGATTGGTGGTATTATTCCTGAGTGGTGGCTAGACGTAATAGCCACCGCGCACTTAAGACATTTAACTTACGTTTCAGAACACAAATAAGGAATCATATTACGATAAACTTTTTATGAAAAATTAACATTTATGATAATAACTATTTAAATAACAATTAAATACAAAGTAGAAGTGTAATAAAATAATAATAGAACAATTGTTCAACTTACTTAGAATATACATGAATATACATAGAATACTTAGAACATACAAAGAATACTTAGAATATACATAGAATATTCAGAATATACAAAGAATACTTAGAATATACATTGAAATTGGTATATATCCACATCTTATATTTTATTTAATTTTAGTATAAAAAGTTAGAAATAAAGCAATATTTTTGAGGATTTAAATTTGTTATTTCACAAATTTGATGAGATACTTAACTGTGAAACTTTATAATATGCAAACATTTTCTCCAAGCAGAAAAGCTGTAATTTTCGAACCCGAGAATCTTGAACCGCATATTGTAAACAATGTTTATATTTCCGACTTCCAACATTCTCACATGATTCTAAGTGTTCTCTCTTGAGTGGAGGAAAAGCGAAAATTTCTATTTCATTTTTCTGTTCTATGTGGGCAGTGGACAGAGCCTCTATACTTAAGACTTGTCGAAATTTTTTTCCCAGATCAGAAATTTTATTTATAGTAATCAAAATGCAATTTGTAGTTTTACACCAAGAAAAACTATTTCTAACTACCCATCAGAGGACACGAAATGCAAAAAAAAAAAAAAAAAAAAAAAGAGGTATCGTGGTGCCATCAATATTGATTTTTATGCGTTTTAGCTTCAATTAACGCCAGTGGATATACTAAATATCCCCCAGCCGCTGGGAAAATTTTTTTTTGTTATGTGGCTAGACCTATTAGCCACTGCCCGTGAAAGGGTTAAAGGAAGTGTCTTAAAAAAATTATAGATATTACTTACGTAGTGAGAGAAAATAGAACACTAGTATACACAATTTTAACAAAATGTAGAAAAATAACAATTAATATTTAGAATTCGTAAATTTTGCATTTTTGGCACCAAAAAACAGGATTAGGTATTGGCGATTCGAATTTCATTCGAATTCAGGGGATGTCGAACCATTTTAAAATAACGAGCATAGCACCAGAGCTAGCGCTACATTTTTTATAATTTCTACATCATAGGTGGGATTAGTATGTTTATGTGCACAATTTAGGCAACTTTTCTAATTATACCGTAATTTTTAAAAAAAGCGGTGAAGAAGGCCAAAAATAACAAAGTGAAATATGATTACCAAAAGAACAAATGAACGGAGTGTATGGATCATGGGAAGAACCCCCCTGAAAAAAGCTTTATTTATAGAATGACGTACAGACAGTCAAGAGTAAGAACAATTAATAAAAGTCCCTTTTATTAAGGCATATAATTTCTCTTATCAGTAATTTCATCATCTGTTCATGCTAAACACCAGATTATTTAAAGATTCCGGACGTAAGAATTTTCATTATTCCTCACTGAGTACCTGCGTCAGTTGTCAGACGTTTTCCGAAGAATAGATCTGCACAAGCATTCCACAAATGTTCATGGGAATTTACAAGAGGGAGGGAGACGCTGGCGAATTCATTTTACTAGGTGATTCTCTACCAGACCGACAAACACGCAGGGTGTGTAGTGGGTTCAGACACGAATAGGAATCACACAGGAATGCTGAGTCTCAACTGCCGTAGTTGCAAGCTATGGTGCAAAGCAGCAGAGAAAAAAAAATCAGAAACAGCAACACATTAATGGGGCAAAAACTCTTATTGAGTGGTTGCAACAGGTGTTTGGACTAGAAGTCGTCTGGCAGGCCCCACAGCGGCGCTGCATGGAATTCCTTACGTTCTGGAAGATTCCTGTCATGTCACGTATCCTACCGACAGCTACAGATATTCGATAGGTCTTCAACTGAAGGAACGCGGTTGTCTCGTACACCAAAAAGGACCCTTAAAGAACCTTCTGTTCACAATTGCGAAGGTCGTGTGATGCGGAACACGTCTGTTTGAGTAATATTCCTGGTATTGCCGCAGAGCGTCGTGCTTTTCGCATTTTCATACACTATCATCATGTCGATCAGTTCCTCGTTTGAATATGAGTTCATTCTACTACTTCGGTAAATGGATCGTAAATAATGATTTCCAGCAGGATAGGTGTTTGCGAAACCTTCCCTTCAACACTATCTACTGCAAGGCTGCTGGAAGAATCATGCAGAATGCTACAATTTCATGCAACATCGCTATAAGACTTGCCAGACGACTTCTGGTAGTAATTTCGAACACCTGTTGTAGTACAACCGTTTAATAAAATGTTTTGCTTTTTCTGCTCTTTTTCTCTTCTTCTTTGCACCATAACTCACAACTACGACAATTGCGACCCTCCATTTGTGTATGTAATTTCGAGTCTTATTTGTACCCAAGCACAATATGCAAGTTTGTCGGTTGTAGCGAATCACCCTGTATAAATATCTTTAATATTTGTTTTCTTGAACAGCATGGGAGCTGTGTTTTGTCGTCCATAAAAAATTATGTCCGGACCAATGGCACCTAAGAATAGACGCACGTGGTAGGGAATAACTTTATCAGTGTACCGGAATCCAGGATCACTTCACCAGTCTCTATCCTTGAAAATCTGTCCCTATCTCTTTCATATTAAATAGCATAAAGAATCAATTGACAAATTGAAACGATTATGCTCTTATCTTATGAAGTCTGGAAAAAGTGAGTGATAGTGGGTAATTAAATAATGGAGAGAGAGAGAGAGAGAGAGAATGTGAAATTAAACCTGACATAATAAAAAAAATCATTAAAAATATAGTATATTTAACAATATAGATGAATGGAAGACGATTAGTTACCATTAGACGATTATGGATCAGAGCAACAGCGATGGTGAAAAAAATGAAATAGAATTCGATGATGTTTATGATAGTGTAACGGCAGACGAATATGACGATTTTTCATTTTATCCAATAATGAAAATTTAGAAGGTATGCCATTTCTTTTAAATAAGTAGTATTTGGATATATATAGAAATCTATTTTTTTAAGCGCATCTTTTCCATCCGGAGTTTAACGCGCACCCGTAAATTAGCATCTTATTTTTTGTGTTAAAATGGTGCGTTATACGTCGGATTATTCGGTATGTAATTTCATTTTTCATTTTTATAAAATATTTCAGACCGATTGAATTCAAATGGTTGATGCGATGACCTTTGTTTTACTTAGGGTTGATTTATTTTTAGCTCGCATATTTTCAAAACACATCAGCAACATTATACTATTGACTATTCTAAAAGAAATATTAGAAATTGAATTCAGAAGAAGCCACAAAAATTTTAACCAATAAGGAAACCTAAATATTCCAAAAATATGCCGTCTAGAATATTTTTAGAACATTCATCTCCGAGACTGGATAGCTTTTCGTCTTTATTCTTGCAGATTCATCAAAGAACAGGCATCGCAAAAGTTAGGATGTAAACATTTTTCAAATTTTCATCGGTAAAATATCGTGCAAACTTTCTCCAAGAACGGGAAAAATGAAGAAGATAAGATTCGTGTTACAAGAAAGCTTGCTTACGACATTTACCTCGAACGAATTTTCAGCTTCGTTTTCGAAAATCTTTAAAAGTTCGCAGCGTAATAGGTTAATTTATTATTCTAGATTAGAGGAATACTTTCATGGCGAACTTCTAATTTCTCTTTGAAGATTTTTCGGAAACTATTTATCGTTTATGGCCGAATAATACGGCAGGTAGCAATTAACTTCTGAATTTTCCACTCTTCATGAATGGGTTTAGTTATGTTAATCGAATACTGTTAAAGTATTTCAATACAAGATGGCGAAGTTGAAAAGTACGATTTAATTATGGATGAAATTGAAAATGGTGAATTCTAATGGAATATTTAAGGAAAATTTTCCGACTGTAAATATTTATTTAAAAAATTTTTTATTCATTTTTTTTTACTCTACAGCTCAAATGAAGGGATTTAGTCACGTTGACCGAGTCTTATTAAGGAATTTGAGTTCAAGATTTAATACCAAGTTAAAAAGCAAGGTTTATAATTATGGATGAAATTGAAAAAAAAAAATTTCTAAACAAAGCATTTGAAGAATAGAAAAAAAAAATATTTTTCTTGTTTTATATTATATAATTCCTCACACATAGAAATTTTTATTCATTATTTACACTTTTATTTTTTGTTGATTTTGTTTCCTTTTTAGGCAATATCCTTTAACAAGAAAAAGTATTACATTCTCTTCAGTTTCGTTTCAAACAGTTTTCACTGTATACATAAGGATTTACAACATAAAAGCTCTTTATATTGAAGCATTAGCGTTCTTTATCTACATTAAGGTATAAGTAAGGGTTAACGAGGGCAACGTCAGGGATCCCATTCACTTATCCTATTCCATCTATGTAATGGTCTTACTTTTTTATTTCAAATTTCTTTAATAGAACTATTTGTCCTAATGACTAACCAGCGAAATATTCCGATCGGAACTCAAGAAGATCTCTAGTTAATTGGATTAAAACAATTCATTGCAATGAAAAAATAAAAGAAAGACTTTTTTTTATATTTTTAGTCAAAGAATAATCCGCGTTCGTAATTCCATCTTTCAAGTTAATCCTGGTTTTATACTTTAAAATGTGCTATTTATACTATAATCATTTCAATTTTGTCTTTCTTTTCCATAATCTCGAAATAAATTATTAGGTCACTGTTTTTTAAACCCTAACTATCAATTTTATAAGCAAAATATTTGATATTTTTGGATTAAATCTAAAAATTTTTAATTATATTCTTGATGTACACATTGATTGTATATTTTAATCATATTCATTATATTCTAAGATAGAGAAAGATGGGGGATTTTGTTTTTGTTTTTTAAGGTGATGTTTTTTCAGTTTTAATTGATTATTGCTGTTTTCTTTTGGAATAAATTCTACATCATGGATATTTGGACATCACAGTTATTTACAATCATACACATAAATATTAACAAATGAATGATTAAAAGAAGTACACATCAATCAAATAAAAAAAAATTCCAATGATCGCACACAGCGACTCGCAACAGATGAAGCGGGAAAAACTGAATCACACTACTATTCTTCCGCGGAAAAAAATAGTTCTCTCGCTTCAACCCAGTAATTATCAATAATTGTTATTTAGTAAATCCACTTTAAATAAAAATCTGGAGCTGAAATAATGTCGCTTTTGACTAAATTGTAGTTATATTTTTAAATAAAAAAAATTGTTTTGCAAACATCATCAAATGGAACGATCACCATTAAAAATTTTCAGTTTACCTTTAGAGACAGATTCCAATTAAATTAAAAACATTTGAGCATTATAATTGCATAACTGTGTTGACGTGTGTATTACATAACATACAGGGATATTCTAAAAGTAAGTTCTATTCTAATAGATATCTCTTACTTTTTTGTAAAGGAGAATCAGTCAGTGAGAAGAATTAAACGAAAAGTTAAAATATTATTTTTAATTACAAACTTAAAAATTATTCAGTTGCATTTTATATTTTACTTTCTTTTTTTGAAAGCGAGAGATCTGAATGAATACTTATATCTCTACAAATGGAGACGAGACTCGGTAATTCGGATTGCTCATTTTTAAGCAGTTAGGTAGAATCGTATGTAAAACAACTCAAATGCATTTTCAATTCTTGCATTCTATACGAATTACAAAGTAAAGTGCCTTTAAAACCACTGCATACATTTATCTATAGTAATTATACTGATAACTGTTTAAAAACCACAGTAGTTTTGTAATAATATACCCAGTTTTGTGACTGATTGTCACAGGTTTGCTTCTTAATCCCTCATTAGTCTCATGTAGCAAATAAAATTAAGTAGTCTAATTAAATAGTTAATCCTTTAAGGTGTCCGACTACGTTCGGAACCGTGATTTTAAAAAAGCACATAAATGGATAATTTTCCTGATATCTAGTGTCACTCAGATTAGAATACATGCATAAAATTGTTTTAAGGATATTTTGACAAAAAAATTATTTAAATACAATATTTTGGCAAAAAAATTAACTTAGAATAATCTTTTTTCAAAATGTTCTCCTTTTGTGAAAAATGCTTCTATTATAATAATATTTTGCCTGTATATAGCTCAGACCTCTCTACAGAGGCTCAACTAGAATTTTTGAAAAATTCACATTATTTTTAGAATTACCACTAATTAAAATAATTATTGGCGTTTTTTTCTTAAAATTGCTCCCCTCTGTCGTCGTAAAATATGGATAAACCCACTTATAAGTTATATATTTCAAAAATTCTAGAGTAGTTTCTGTAGAGAGGTCTCACAGCTACATTTGGGCAAAATATTATTATAATAGAAGCATTTTTCACCAAAGAACATTTTGAAAAAAGATTATTCTAAGTTAATTTTTTGACAAAATACTGTATTTAAATAATTTTTTTTGTCAAAATGTGTCCTTAAAACCATTTTATACATGTATTCTAATCTAAGTGACACTAAATATCATGAAAATTATCCATTTATGCGCTTTTGCAAAATAACGGTTCCGAACATAGTCGGATACCTTAAGTAGTTTTATTGATGGAAGTTGTAATTGTTATTTGTGATCTCTAAGTTGTGCGACTTTCATCAGAAATATCCTGGAATAAAACTAAAAAGAAATTTAATCAAAACTAAATGTCCTTACCCTAAAAAAATTATGTTTACTAAAATAAAACACTCTTTTAACTCTTTCCAAGTTTATATTATGGTAAAATTATGGATCAATAAATGTCAATTTTTTTATGCTTATGTTTAAACATACGTATCTTTTTAAACATAATAGCCCCATTCTCATACAACATTTACTAAAAATCTACTTAAATAAATGAGTAATTTATTTGTATAGTTAGCGTTCTTTGTGTATGGCAGAAATCATTAGATTTTGGAGTCAATTCACACTAAATATAAATATAAAGCTTAGAATATCTAGGTTTATCTTGAATTACAAATTTTATTTACATCTTTTGCATTTACATAAATGATTATGAAATTATTAATCAAAATTTAATCGTGTATGATAAATTCGAAAACTAGGTACTGCTCATAACCTAACATTACAATCTGGACAGTAGAATCTTGTTTCTTTTCATACCTTCTTCCCTTGACTGTTTTTCTTTGAGCAGCAAATAATATATTGTAGTGTTAGATTAGTTTTTTTCTCTGTAGGAAAATGCAGTCAACAAAGTGTCTTGCAGACAAATGTGAAGAGTGGTGCTCGGCAAAAGGATGACCTCTTTTTTCAGAAAATTCCACCGAGTGATACTTTTCATTTATTCGAAACCATTAAAAAGCCCATGTGAAATAATTCGAGAAAGACCGATTGCACAGTGTAAATTTTCACAGCAACCCTCGGAATGAGCCAGGATGGTACGTTTCGCCTGCTCAAGCTCAGCTCGGGAAAAGTCGGGAAGGGGTTAATAAATTACGTTCTCTCATTCTTTTTAGAACTTTAAATATATTTAACTATTTAAAAAGGCTTACTTCATTCGCTTCGATTCTCTGAAATGCTAGATCTACATTTATTTAAATTTTTCTATATTTAAAATGAGCAACACTCATTTTACATAATCATGGTATTTAAAACACACAAACCATCTTCTAATCTCTCTTGAAGGAACCACTCAATTATCTGTCCAACTTGACTATTAACTCAGGGAAAAATAACGAATTCTCGAAAATATTTCAAAGTGCTTAATAATTCGACACTTATGCCCACGCTTTGTTGTTGTGTCTTCTACAACAGCTTAGTTTGCTCAGACGGATTGTGAAGAGCAGGTGTTGTGATTGCCTATCTCGGTATTCTGGTGGCTTGGCGAAGCTAGACGATGATAAATATCCTGCACCTGATCCCTTATTATCGAATTTCCTGTACTTGGCGCAAGAATTGCCTCTCCTTCACGAAAGTTGAACGGAAAGTGGTGGGAATTATGCGCCATAGATGGAAATGGAGTTATGCGTTTGTAGTCTTGAAAGGAATTTCTTTTAAATTTGTTTTTGTTTTTAAAGTAGGAATAGAAAATGGCATTTTGATTTGTAGTAAGGAAGGTGTGAAAATGTAAATTTAGAATTAAAGCGTTGTGTTTGTTGCGTTTGGAACATTGTTGCAAAGAACATCCGAAATTGTGAGATGGTGTAGTTTAAGTTTGTACGAATCATATAGTATTCTGGTAATTTAAGATGCGAATGGAAAGTATATTTAACACTATTTTTACTAATCATTTTAAATATGGAAATAATTACACTGCTTTAGTCATGATTTTTTTAAAAAAAAAAAACTCTTGTAATCGCCGTAAAATTTTTAAGGGAACTAATGTGTTGTTCAGATTATATTACGCATAACAAAACATTAAGCTTCACATCTGGAGAATAGTTCAAAGAGCTTACATTAAGATAAGCAAAATAATTTTTGCAGCTCGTACTTTTTCACTTAGGGGGTAGAAAGATAAGATAGTCGACAAACAAATTTAAATGATAAAAGAATTAATTAATAAAGTTTTAGGAAGTAAATTATATACACGAGTCTGATTAAGATAGATTTTTTATTACCTTTCGTATCTTTCACGCATATTGGTGAATAGATAAGGAATATTGCAATTACAATGATCATTCATATATTTGAGGATAGGAAACTATAAAGGTCTGAAGTTTAAGAACACTTCGTATATATATTTTAAGAACTTTTTTCCAAAATACGGCATTTTTAAAGAAGATATCTTTCTAATTTAAAAACTCAGTTGGAAAATATTCAGTAATTATAAACCTAAAGAGGTCTTTTAAATTTGCCTACATTTTGTGAAACTTGAAAATTAAAAATGAAAACAAAAAATTACAAGATTTATGTGTAATATTATTCCGTGTGTGACTTTGAGATTTCTAAAAAAATTTCATTTGTTTGGATTGTTATACTTTAATACAGTCCAATATTTCATCTATAGAATAATTTTATTAAAACTTAATGAGATATCAAGAGTACACGCAATTTTGCTTATTTTGCCCCCCAAAACCAAGAACGTATTGGTTTTTTAAATAAAGAGAGAGAAAACTGAATATTTTTAGATTGTTCCAAAATAATTTATCGATGCTACAATCCGATCCTTAGCAAAATTGAAAAATAAACTTATTTACACAATTAGCATTGAGAAAAATGTAGAATAGACGTTTTATTCAAACAATAGAATACTTTCCAATTATTTTGAAATACATACAGTAATTCTTTTAAATAGAAACTTTAATTTTTTTTTAGACACAGCTAAAAAAAAAAGGTAAAAACTTTACTCTAAAAATGAAACACAAAATCAAGAAAAAATTATATTATTTTTTGATTATAATGAAGAAGTTTGACAAAACATTTTATACTTTTAGATAAACTTATTTACACGTAAAATCTTTTAAAACAATTCGCAAAATTTATAAAACGATATATAATTAATTTATGAAGTATTTTATTTCTTTAGACGTTGAAGCAAATTAAGGAAATATTTAAAATATTTAGAGGCTCGCAGACCAAAAATATCTAGTTTTAAAGTTATCTTAAAAATGTTTTTAGAGCAGTGCTTCTCTAACTTTTAATATTTGAGACCAAATTTTCCATCATAATTTTCATCGTCCCCTCCCCTTCTACTATTGAGATGTATTGAATGTAATAAAAATGATACTATAACTGCAATACGACTTTTATCATAAACCATACAAATTATCAAGATAAGTATTAAATTTTGTGTACGTTAAGCCCATGGAAGGCACCAGTAATTATCAAACTTGTTTTTAATGCAGTGTTTCTCAAACTGTGGGGCGCGCCCCCCTAGGAGGTGTGATAACCTTACAAGGGGGGCGCGAGCACATTGAAAAGTAGAAAACAAAAGATTGTTTAAAAAAATTATCAAGCAAACAAATAAAAAAGGAAATACACATTTACACTTATAAATATATCAGTACTGCGCAATGAATTTTATAATTATTTTAAAGATACTACATTCAGAACAAGTTTAATAGTTACCAGTGTCACCACAGGCTTGTCATATATAAAATTAAAAACAAAAAAGTTAACACTTATCTTGATAATTCATACGGTTTATAATTAATCCCTTAAATGTCGGTTAAAAACTGCGTGATTCGCTCCCTAATGCCACCGTTTAACACGTAAACGAGCGTATCTGGTGTATTGGGATGGGGGAGGTTAAAGGAATAAAGAAACAAATAATCTGAAACAAGTAAATCCTTCGCAAAGACAATCAAGCTCCTTTGATTGCATTCCAAAGCCTTCGGAATAAATGTATGGATAGCAGTGCACAGAAAATATCGTACTTCGGAAAGACGTATATATACGTCCGGGCCAATTAACACACTGGCTGAGTGAGACGTATATATACGCCGGTGGTACAAAAAAAGGTAAAAGTCGAACTGTAGGTTTAGCTTCAAAATATAGCATTATTGAATTCAATGTATCGTTATTGTATGGGAGGGGGGGGCAATGAAAATAATTGTGCAGTGCATTTATAAGTACATTATAGTATTTAATTTTTGTTATGCCAGGATATATATTACTTCGCTTTTTTCAGTAAATTAATACTTATTTTAAAACTTTTATTTTCGATTCTTCAATACGCTTGCGCCCCCCTCCCCCACAAATTGATATCACGTTCCCTTAGGGGGCGCGCTCTACAATTTGAGAAAAAACTGGTTTAGAGTGATTTTACAATAATAAACTTTTATGATTGCATGCCACACACAAATAAAATTTGTTCAACATTCGAAAACTTAAAAAACAAATAGTCAAAATGTTTTAACAGATTGCTGTATGTATAAAATATTTAAAAAGCTTTCCTTAGAAGGACATTTTTTTATCAATCAATCCTTTACTGTAACATAGTATTATCCTTTCACTAATTTTTTAAGAATAGTTTTCTTTTTAAAATTGTATAAAAATCAATAAAGTCAATTTGGTTTTAAAAAAAATATCTACAATTTTAAAAATGAGCTCGGATATCTCTAGTCCTGAAATTTCATCTGTTCTGTACTACAGTGCTAGCTTGAAGTTTAATCTTGGTTTGATTCGAAACTTTCTTCGGAGACTTGTAATCGAATGCAGTTATCGTCCCCCTCTTTCCATGATATGAAAGATCAAAATAATCCAATACATTTTTACCAAGGAAAGAGCGGGTATATATAGATCGGGTTTACGATTCACAATTGTTTCAAAGCAATTTATTCCAACTAGTCTTTCTCTTCTTCCACATTTGATATTAAAAAGCATGTATTCGCAATAAAAACTTAAATACAAAACAATTCTTTACGGTTTATTTTGGAAAAGAGAAGACATTTAAAATGATAAACTGTTTTAAAACTTGATAATTTATCGCCATAATTTATAATTTATTTTTAAAATATTTTTTTATTTTATAAATACTGCTTAATGTTCTTTTTATACTTCTAAGTTGGGACGAATAAACTCAAAAGTTAAGATATTTATTTTACTCAAAAAATATTGCAATAATAAGTTTGTGTTTGAAAATATTAATGTGCAAGAGACAAAAACAATATATATAAGTAATAGGATTCAAAAGTACCCGGACTGAGTTTTTAACTTAAACAAGTAATATAAAAAAAATTTAAAATCAATTCCTACAAACAAAGAAAACAACATTAAACAAAAAACAAAGCACTGCAACAAAGAAAATTTTTATTTTTTTTAGTTTCTTTTTATTAAATAGTTAGAATTAATATAAATATGCATATACATATGACAGAATCACAAAATTAAGTGACAAAATAGAAAGCGATTTTCATTGCAATTTTCCATTTCCCTTTCTATATAGGGTGTTGGACTATTTTTTCGTGTTTTTTTTTTTTTTACTATTTATTCATTCATTAAATTAATTATTCTAATAAAATAGTAGATTGAAAAAAGAAAGCACATTCTCAGAAATTAGGTAATCCTACGAGGGATTCGAGCCCACGAACTTGGATTAGAAGTTCAGCACGCTAACCATTGCGCTACAGGGACACGACGAACAATTTCCCTTTCTATATATGTTGTTGGACTATTATTTTTGTTACTATTTATTCATTTTGAACACGCTTTTATAAACTTCACTTGTATGTAATGGAATCTTTGGACTAGATTTTTAACCACTTTAAAAGGTCGGATTAATTCGAAATTTTGCACACTTGTCAAGGACCGATGACAATACAATAATTTCAAAATTTTGTTCCATTGTTCTGATAAGGATCGTCAAAAATAACGATTTGAAGCATTTCGAGATTTGGCGACTAATTCTTTATATCGTTTCCAGATTTGGCGACTAATTCTTTATATCGTTTCCAGATTTGGCGACTAATTGCATATTCCATTTCCAAATTTGGCGACTAATTCCAGAAATGGCGATGGTGGTCCGCGAGCCAAAAGAGGTGCATACCCCTGCCATGGTGGATTAAAGTAAAAAAATCCATCCTTGTCAGTAGACCATCACTAAAAATCAAAAGGATATTGAAAATATCCCAAGAGCAGTCCAAGACAGACATTAATGCAAAACTAATTTAGTTTCAATAGCAATTTTTTAAATTTACTTTTCTTTATTATTTGTATTGGATTTAGTAAAATGAAAATCTGTGCATGGGCGAAGAACGATATTGGAAAATGGTAAATAAAACACAGTAGACAAAAAAGAAAAACCAAGAAGTAATAAACGATGAAACATTAAAAACTAAAAGAATTGAAAGTACAAAGTAAATGTTTAAAATTGTACACCATTTCATTTCCACAATTTTTCATGTATTTACTTTAATTTCAGCTTTTCTTAAAATGATCTTGAAATCAATTTTTTTTAAATGTGTTTGCTGATATCACTATTTTTAAATTTCATTTACCTTAATAATATAATGAATTGTTCAGGTAATCACAGCAGTTTTCTTCTAACCAGATAAAAAATAGGGCTTAATTTATATATGAGCTGCTTTCTAAAACATTATGAAGTTGCAACACAGACGCAAAACATAATGCTATATTAGGATTTGCAGCTATACCAGGGGTACTCAACCTTTTCTTTCTGCTGGGGCACATGCATATGTCAGCTATTTCACGCGGGCCGCAAACATTATGTTAGCAATTTCACGTGAGCCGCGTCATGAGGATAAAAAAGAGGGGGTTAAAATGTGGAAAATTGATTAAAATATTTTAACTCCTGGTTTGCTTTTCTTAATTACTATTTTTTACATTTTTTATTTTTGTCACTAGCATTGAATTAGAAGCATTTAATAAACGCTCCTTTACAATTTCTGCATCAGTAAACGGTTTCATGAACAATAAATAGTATAACAAACTTCATAAGATGTCTTTGTTACCGCTGTGACATTACCACTGAGAAAACACTTTGTTGCTGTTACAAAGATTTTTCAAGAAATCCTATTTATTACCTCTTGAAAGAGATCCTCGAGGAAAAGTGTCATTGAATGTGATTTCTGTTTATTGGTATTTTTGAAATACAGCACTTTCGTGACAAATCAAACAATTACTGATCCATATTTGTTTTTCACCACAAAATAGTGAACCGCCCAATCGTCTTGAAACGATATATTTTCTTTGAATATTTTTCACTTGCAAGATACGAAAGATAGTTAAAAATTAGTTCCACCATAAAACTGTCACTACTCCACTGTTGTCTGTCATCACTAACCGTAACCGTTACAAATAAAAAAAAAAGAATATCAATACGCACTCGTACGACAACGACAGCAAAAAGCAAAATTGATATATTTGATTTCTTGACACCAAATTTTTAATATATTGCTCTTAAATAAGTTAATTTTTCAGAATAATGGGCACTGACCGGGCCCCTTAAAAAGGCTCGGTGGGCCGCAGGTTGAGTATCGCTTATACGATTATGTGTAAAAGGATCAAGCGTCGGATCTAGCAACGAGTAGATTTGGGATCCCACACCGGTTATCAGTTATTTTAGGCGGGAAAAGGACACGCAAAGAATGAGAAGAAAAAGGCGGGAAAAGAACACGCGTGAAAAAAAATCAAGCCTAAAGAGTCATGAAATGCAAAAAGAAAGGTATCCGACATAGAATAATGGTCTAAATTTATCTTTACTCTTGTATTTGTTTAATGTTTTGTGTCCCTTTTTATCTAGCATTTAATATACAATAACAAATTATATACAATAACTGGGATGAAATGAATGGAGTTCTTTGTCTCTGAAAATATTAACACATCAAATCTCAGATTTAAAAAAAAAAAAAAAAAAAAAAAAGAAAAAGAGCCGTATCTTTTACAATGTGTACAGAATTCCTTTCTTAATCATAAATATTTGACTTTTTTAATTTTGCATTCCAATATCATTATTTTATAAACGATGCTTGTTTCTTAATCGACGTTTATAATATTTTTATGCATTCTGTGGAAAGTTCGCCACGGGAAATGGCGTACATAAGAGTTAGGGGTTAAAATAGCTTATGACAGAAGTTATAGTCTTAAAAAAACATAGACGGAAGCACTGGGATATAAATCTGTTTGCTAAAAGTTACATATATTTTGGTTTTATGGGGGGTTTCTACGCTCAAACTCATTAGACTAATCAACTCCTTTTTTTTATTTATTCAAGTAAATTCACAAACAATGTCGTTGTTTGAATCTTCAACTGTGTCAAAAAAGAAAATAGTTTCTATTAAAATTTCATATATCGCATTAAAAATAACTAAAAAAATCCCATGATTGAATAAGAAATATTTTGCATATACATTAGTGACTTGGAACTTAAGCCATACATAGTATATTGGGAATGATAATTAAAGCCCGAAAGTGTTTCTTAAATGGGTTCATACGAGGGTGAGTCGGAAAATAAGTTTCCCCTGCCGACTGTGGCCAGAGTTGTGTATGAAAGTCAAAAAATAGAATGAGACATTAAAGATAAGACATAACTTTATTTTTCTACACAAGTGCCAAGTACATTGAGACATTTGTCATACTGCTTGATAAGCTATAAGAAGATCTCCAAGGAAAATTCAGGGCTATGCATACGGAAGAAGAGTTTAACGGCTTGATTGACTTCAGCATTGCTTCCAAAGCGCCTTCAGGCGAGATTCCTCTTCAAAGTCGGAAACAGATGAAAGTCACTTGGTGTGAAATCAGGAATGTGATATAGGCGCTTCCAACCAAGAGTTGCAATAAGGTTTTGTGTTGCCGTCGCCAAGTGTGTTCTCGCATTGTCATCCAACAACAGAACGTCGGATTGGAGAACCCAGGATGCTTTTTCCAAATCCCCCGCCCCTTCAATTTCGACAGGGTGTCACAATGCCGAGTAGCATTGATGGTTCCAACCTCCAAAAAGTCCACGCAAAAGTAAACGCTTCTTCCGTATACAAAGTCCTGAATTTTTTTTGGATGGCTTTTTGAAGTTCATCAAGTGGTATAACAAATGTCTCAATGTACTTGGCACTTGTGTGGAAAAATAAAGTTATGTCTTATTTTTAACGTTTCATTCCATTTTTTGACTTTTACACACAACTCTGACCACAGTCGACAGGGGAAACTTATTTTCCGACTCACCCTCGTATTATTAAGAAATTACGGAACTTAATAAAATAAATTTAATAACGATACAACGACACAATCCCCTTTTGACTATACTGATGAAAGAATACATAAATTAGCAATAAAAGTTTATTACATTCTAAATTTAGCGTTTCTAAAAGAAATATGCACAGAAGAAGTAACAAAATTAATAAGTTTTGAGTTCTATGTTAATAAATTGGAAATATTACCTCTACAAGGCCTTGTAGAATTCTGACAAACATGACCGCACTTACATGGATTTCAGCCGATTTTGGAATCAACAGATTCAGGCCCGCAGAAATGGCGATGGCAGAACCGAAAATTCTGGAAAGAAAACAAATATTTCTGCATTTCACATCCTCTAATAACATGAATTCAATTTTTTTATAGCCAAAATACTTTTGAAATACCGACCATTAAGATTAATGTAGTCATTCATATTCACGTATTTCATAGATAAATGATGAATAAATTTTATTATCTTTGGTTAATCTGGTTTAACGAAATTTTTCTATTCGGAAACTTTTATTCAAGAAAAAAAATAAATATTTGTTAAAGCAATACAATCATCAGAAAAAGAAGACGTATGACTTATACCAGGAGTAGGCGAACTTTATTAATGTTATCAAGATGTTTGTGCGTCCATCCAGTGGTGTATATGTGGCCATTCTGTATTAAAATTGTCTCTTGTTGTCTTTTTTAACACGCATTACTATTTTTACTACAAAAACACAAAATTGTCATGTTCAACACTTGAACAACTACGAGCGACTGCTAGACCTTGGAGCGTGGACGTATTCATTGCAGAGAGCAGAGAACATCTGAAACCGACACAAGTACTTAAATTTGTTCGCTGCTGAATCCAGTGCCATCGTGAAACACGATATAAAGAACACAATCCCATGAAAGAGTAGGGTGTGGGATGATGTCTCAATAGCCAATCCCGTGCTATCACGGGAAGATCTAATCATCAACATTTATTCTCCCCTTCAGTCGGAGTGGGGGGAAAATATCATTTCCATAAGTGCCTTCGAAGAGATAACTTTTTTTCCCCAACAGAGGCAGTGAATGTGTTAATCGTCGTCGTTCACTTCCAATGAAGGTACTGTTTTGGCTCTGTTTTGAATATTTTCTCATCCAAATCAACAATTCTTTTCATCCAAGCATATTTTTTTTATAAACTTTTGTTTTATCTCTAGAATTTTAGAGTATTCATGGTGGACCTATCAATACATGAAATAATGTACATAATTATCTATAAGCTCTAACTTCGTAAAATTTTGATCTAAATTTTCTTAACCCGGGAGAGTGCGCCCACTTGATATTAACTTTAATGGTCAATTGGGGTGACTGAGTCACCCCAATTCTTTTTTTTATAACTATTTTTACTGTTCACAGCAAAAACCAATATTCCAGTGAATAATTTAATCAAGAGAGTATACTTACCTACTTTTAAGGAGTTTTCTTTGATAGTTTGAGAAAAAATATCAATCAAACAGAATCAAGAAGTTTCAAATTGGCGTGAATTTAATAAAGGATACAAATCACAGATACTTTTTGCTAGCATTACAGGAATGTTATTTGCAGGCAAAATTGTCATACTTTGTTCAAGCTATTGTAGTTTTATTGTCCTTTGATGATCGACAAATAGCATGTTGAACTTTTTCTTGCTTGAGCCTTTTGAACACGGCGAAGTGTGTCTTCGGCTACACTTACGGCTTCATAATTTTTTTGAACGAGTTCATTTGGTAGAATTGGAAAACTTTCCTTTCAACTCAAATGTTTCATGTTCATCGCTTTTCTCAAATTTACTTTCGCTATCATGATTAATATCCATTATTTCGTCAAGTTCTTCCCTTGCTTGAACTTTCTTCAATAGAGATCACAGATACCCATTTCTTTTTTTATGTTCTGCTCATTTACATTTAAAAACCATAATATGTCGCACAACACAGCAATGAAAACCACTAAGCTGTTTACAGGGAGAAAATGTAGTATGTTCATAGAAAATATTTTGGACAGAAGTGGTCACTCGGGGAACTCAGTCAAAACAAGTACCTTAAGGTTTAAAAAAAAAACGTTTGCCACTCTCAAAAAAAGTGGGAGATATGCAGTGGCGTAACGAAGAATACAATGTGCCCCCTGCAAAACCAGGTTTTGGGGCCAAAACACAAATACGTACACGATATCAGTCAGGGTTTGGGCCCCGTAGAACCCCTGTCTACCCGCAATGTGGGGGTGTAGGTTACGCCACTGGAGATATGTGGCAAATACATTTTAGTTCTTATGAAGACTGTCATGTAGGAAGATACTGTCAAGGTCATTGGTAACAAAGTTAGTTTTCCCAGAATTAACGATTTCGTGAGCGAGGGAGTGACTCTGTGCGCCACGTGATCTCTCCCGGGTTATGGGTCCTGCAAATAAGTGCGAAATATTTTATGCTTTTTTTTACTCAGAATTTTAGATACATAGTAGTATTGTACATTTTTTAAAAATTTGGCTTTTCTTCGTAGATTTAGACCCCAAATTTCCCATGATCCTCTCGAAAAAGCCCTGTTTCTCATTTTTACGTCAAAGGGTTGGTGAGAATGATGTTAACTTATGCTTCATTGATTACGAAATGTTAAAAATGGCAGAAATATGAATATTATAAATACTTTGCATGGGGGGGATTTAATGTAAATCCCTTAACAATATTCTTTGGGTATTACTGGAACTACGGTTCGAATTGAAAAGAAATTTGAAGTATAAACTATTCAGATTCTTCCCTATCGAATTCGGCAAAATAATCCAAATTAAGTAAAGAGAAAATTATTTTAAGTTAATTAGTGTATTAAAATTGAAATTAGACTTTCTTCAAGCCATTAACAATTGTTAAAGTTATTAAAAATTTCCCATATAGCTGAATATCTATGAAATAATACGTGAACAAAATATTTCCTCTAATGTAAAAGAGGAAAAGTAAGAGTTCGTATAATGTTAAAATAAATAACAGTTTTGGAGATCTTCCAGTTAATAATGTTTTTGGTAAAAGCAAGTATTAAGTATCCAGAAGTGTGAAATTGTTATGTTGTTTGTAGAAGCTTACACAATGTTTCTATATGTTATACATTGCAAAAAATACTAAATTTTTTTATATCTTGAATTTTTTCCTTTTTCATTTTAGTTGGTCTTTACTATCTTGCTGCCGTATAATTATAGTTGAATTAATTAGTAATTCTACACGAAAGATTCATTTTAAAACAACGCTCTGTCTAGATAAAGGATTTTAGATAATGTTGTATTACTTTGTTGAATATTTGCCAACTTTGTTGATTATACAATCAAATTAAAAGGACACCTTTAACATCTTTCATTTTTCTTATTGCAGTTAGATAAAAAATGCCATTATTGAAAATTTAAAATGAACCAAATTTCTGTTGTAATCTCAAGTAATACATACAAGTGCACAGGGGGGTATCGAAGAATATTAGGGCACCCCCTGCAAACTCAGGTTTTGAGCTCCTAGCCCAAATATGTACTTGGCGTCAGTCAAGCCTTGGGCCCCTAGAGTTCCTGGGCTCCTCCGCAATGTGGTGGTTGCGTACGTTACGCCACTGCCAATACAGTACAATATTTTCTGAGGAAGACGTACTTACTTCTTTTTTAATATCACTCTCAATAACCTGGAATTTTCACAAACACGGCCACACTTCGGTCAACATTAGGCTGAGTTTTCGAGACTACAGTATTGTCTCGTATTTTAATCCTACTAAAAAAACTCACTTTGAAAAATAAGCAAAGCGATTGTTACCTATTTGCGGGATATTTTGTCGCCAAGAATCCTCCAGGAATTTGTGTGAAAATATAACCCCAGAAGAAAGACGAGTCCATTACACCGATGGTACCTGGTGTCCAATTGAATTCGGGAGGCTGGAACACATTTCAAAATTTGTTATGGATGTAAAGATAAAGCATTAAAAGTAATATTACAAATAATATAAATTAAAAGTAATATTTTTGTTTTTTTAACACCCTTATAAGCTTCATTTGTATGTAACGGAATCTTTGAATTCAACTTTTACCCATTTTAAAAGGTCAGATTAATTCGAAATTTTGCTCTCTTATCCAGGACTGATGACAATACAATAATTTAATAATTTTGCTCAATTGTCCTGAGCAGGATCATCAGAACTAACGATTTTCCATTTTCAGATCATATCCCGCATCTGGTGACTAATTCCAGATCTCATTTCCAGATTTGGCGACTAAAAGATTAAGTTACAACTTAGTTTGATTAACTATAAAATGGTGTTTCTTTTAGTTTTTTTAAAACTGTAATTAGAGTTATTAATCTACGAAATATTTAAAGAAAGAGCAGCATTTTTTTCATTTATTATGCATCATAAGCAATAGAAAATTGTATGTATAGATTGAAGTTAGTAATTGATAAAAGTGAAAAAAAAAGATTAAGTATTTTTAAAGTAAACACGAATAATAAAAATAAATTGACAGTTTTTTTTCCTTAGATAATTTAAAAGATTGAAATAAGTCACCCACATCTGATATAGTGGTTAGTGAAGATGAGTGCTGTGCCGTTGGGCCTGGGTTCGAAACCCGGAGAAGACATGAATGTTTGTAAACATTTAGTGCCTTCGCGGCATGAAGGGTACTTTAAAAAGCCATCGAGCCGCAAGTCCTCTCGTGAGGTTGGTGGAAGGGAAGAGAGGTGGGAGACCCCTGAACACCACAGGGTGTTTTCCCTCAAAATTGGGGTGAAACCGAGCTCAATCGTTCTGACACCTTATGTTGCTCAAAGCTAAGGCTAACGACAGGCGTCACTTAGCCCTTTACCATGATGAATTTCGTGGGCCTTGATCTGGCCTTTGCCGATCAGGTGGTGTTAGTAACAACAATAAAGATTGAAATCGATTTACTATAAGGTTTTACGTCTCAATTCACAGTTTTGTACTTATGAATTAATTGAGAGTTTTATAGGAATGGATGAAGGATTAAATGAGAAATTATGCATTAGCCCAAACAAGACAAATTTATTTATTAGATTATTGCTAAAGGCATTAAAAAAAATGAAATAATATTTGTCAGCTATCTGATTTGATTATATGCTATTTCTGAAAAGTACTATTGAAGACTTTTTGATGTTTTCCAAGGAAATATTTTTAACATTCGTTAAACAGATAATTTTTTATTTCAAAACTTTTTGGTATGTTTTATGAATGTACAAATTAGAGCTATAAGCTTTAATTTAATTAATGAATTAATATTTGAAAAAACTGTATTTAACATCCATTGTCATAGACTACAATTTTAAGAAAAATATATTTGAACTTGAGTGGATGAATAAAAAAATAAATATTTGAACCCAAGAAAAAAATCGTTAGAAAAACTTACTGGCGCCATCTGTTGCAGCAAGTTCTAACATCGTCAGAAATAACGCAAAATAAATTTAAAATTAAAAAATAAAATGTTATTATTTGAAAAAACTGAAAAACATCAAGTATCATCCACTACAAGTTTAAAAAGATGTAATTAAACTTGAGTGGATAAATAAAAAGTATTTTACTAACGATTGAAAATTTGCACAAGATATATATATATATA
>BMAV01022169.1:50048-69414 GCA_019973955.1 Trichonephila inaurata madagascariensis | reverse complement strand
ACAAGATATATATATATATATATATATATATATACAGAGAGAGTGAACTAATAGTAGGAATTGAAAAATTATAGATTTCTTACATTTCCATCTACTGGTTCCATCATCTTGACTAAAGCATTGCTCAGGTTACATCGGATGCCAAAACTGATGACGAAACCCAAGGAACTCATAAGAGCAATGGTGTAGCGCTTGGATAAATTTCTACAGCATGGACACTCGGGTTCCATAAAAGCTTTGCTTCTCGGTTTCTTTCGTTGCAAGTCCTCATAGAAGTCTGTCCCTAGTTCGTCTTCTTTCAGGAAGCCTTTTTCATCATCTTGGCCTTTTAATTTGCTGTAAAAATTATAAGTGTTAATTTTTTAAAAGTATTGTATATAAAATATTGTTATTAACTTATATAAAAGATTAATTTGTAATATTTTCTCAACATCACCATCAGATTCTGCGAAATATTTTATCTTGCTAATACTTATTGCAGAAATGTTTGTATTTTTGCACGTACTGATTTATGTTTCGAGGCTTTGTTTTCTGACATGTATTACTCTAATTTGGCTCATAAAGCAATAAATAGTTAATTAGAAGTAATAATTAACTTAAATATTGGAAAATGGACATGAATTATAACACAGAAGATTTTCTCATGTATTTAAATCGGTGCACCAAAGTAATCGGTACCTGAATTTTGAACGACTTACAAATCTCTCCTATTTTCATTCATTGGTTTATCATGATTTTCTTTCATTTTGTAGGTTTTTTATCTCTAGGAAGTCTGTTCTGTGTGTTTTACAGCTCTTTGTTTAACACTAGAACATCCGGGATTTCGATTACCCTTTAAGGACAACCTTGCTGAAAAACTCCATTACCGTGTGGACTTCGTTAATGCTGTTCTGTTGGAGAACAGCATAAACGGATGGAGATGATCACCTATCAAATCTACTAAACGAATTGCATTGAGGGAGGTTTGTACATGTATCAAACTGTGCCAAGAAAAATACCCCAAACCCTGATTGTGGCACCATGCCCTTGTACTGGCATGCAGGATCCATAACTTCATGAGCTTGACGCTATTTTCTCAGCCTCTCGTTAACGTTGAGTAGTCGGAATCGAGACTCATCACTCCATGCTCTCTTGCAGTCCGATGGCGAACATTGAGCGATGGTACTCCCGTAGATCGACGGCTCCCGAAACCCATGCGGTGAAGCGAGAGTTGAACAGTCTGTTTACTAACTGTACGACAGGTTCTCTCATTCAACAGGGTTGTAATTTGAACTTATGTTTGGCTTCGCTGGTTACATACAATACGCCTGTGCCGTCTCTCACCACGTACTGCCAAGGATAATTGTCCTTTGTAGTTTGCCCGATCGCTAGTTTTTTGTCTTGGTATATTCTTGGTATATTCTTGACACTGTTGACCTTGAAAATCCTAGCTGTCTGACGATTCCGGAAATTGAATGGCCCATGCGTCACGCACCTACGATTTGTTTGCGATCGTAGACGTCTAAATCAGTCATTTACCCATACTGGTAATTCCAACAACTAATTCAGAACAACCACAGTGCGCGCTATATATGCAGTTACCACAGCGCCGTTATTTGCGCATAAATGCGTTATTGCGCATTTGCATAGTCCTTGATATCCTTAATTCAGTAGCACTTCAGTGTGTATATATATATTACTTTTTAATTTTTACCCTAAACTTTTTTAAAACGCAAAAATCACAATCATTTTAACTTTCATAACAGCGGAAACGGATCACAAATATTTTACTTTAAATTAAACCTTTCGTAGATTCCCTACCATTGTTCATGCACTCCCAAAATAATTTTAATTTGCCACGTGATTCAACAGGAGCTACAAGGGTTGAAAATAATTTAATGAAACTTTTTGTAAATGTTTTGTATAACAGTAGAAGTATTTTGTTCTTCAGATTTATCTCAATCACTGTATTATTTCAAAATTTACAGTCCTTTATGTGAATATAATCACTATTTTTTTAAGCAATTTCATATAGTAACTAAGATAGAGGGCTCTAGCTTTTGTAAAAATTAAAATATCTATTATCCTGAAGATCATTTCAAACATGAATAACAAAGTAACACATTAAAATCGAAAAATTGAAAATTTGTTTGAAAATTTTTTGTACAGAGCGGGCCCCGTTTATGTAATTTTTTGTACATTTTTACCAGTTTTTTCCCATTTTAATAATAATAAATTTTTCTTCTGTTTTCAATTTTACGATTATTTGCTTAAAATATACTAAATAAACCTAAAAATCACAAAAGAAATCCCCATATCTTCATTTTTTCAATAAAAAGTTGTCGCAAGTAGTCGGATACCTTAAGAGCCTGTGTTCTTTATTTTGTTGGATACAAAGTTGTTAATTATGTGGCGTGTCTGTGTTTTGGATTAAAAGCATTCACACATTCAATGCTTATAATCACGGCAAAAAAAAAAAAAATGCTACAGCATTTTTTACATGAACCATTGAAATTTTATACTCGTACCTATGGCTGTAAGCTTTTTATCAGGTTTTTTGTAATACCGCATTTTTAATATACAAAATGATATTGGAAACACGACACTTCCCTTAAACCTTTTTCACGTTTACTAAGCTCGGATAAAGGTATCCCAAATGGAAAACAAACGCAACAAAAGATATCTTCTAAATTTCTTACACTTCGCTTTAGTTTTGAAATTTATTTAAATTTCCGATGCTTGTTTCCCCTGATTGAATTTCAAACTGTGAAAATACATTTCAACTGGAAACAGTCGCAATGTGCTACTAAATTACTTCGAACCATCGGGTATTTAATTTCCAGGATCTTCCAGGACAAATATTAAAATCTCTCCCCCGCTGTCTTGAATAAAAATCGTTCTTTCTCCGGGGCATGAATTAATTCCAAAGAGCAGCAAAATTATCTTCAGTCATTTGGAGAATTCCGCAAAGAATTTCAATGAAGGCAGCGAAACACGCCTAAAAGCTTAGCTGAAAGTTTTATGCTCCTGGAGCATTATTCAAGAAAAGGCCTGCAATTTATTCCGAAATTATGCTTTCCAAAAGAATCCATTTTTACGAAAGAATATTTTTCTGTAAGAGAACTCCAAATTTAATATCAGGTGCTCTATTGTTATTCTTGATTCATAAAAGCACTTTGAGGAATGATATTAAAAAATAATTTTAGCTCCCTTTGAATGTACTCAGAGTCCATTATTTTCAAAGTACAAGTAAAACAATAGGTAGTGGTGATAATCTAGAATTCATTATAGTTTTTTTAAAATATTTTACGAATCTGTAATCAATATTAAGACCATTTTTTAATAAAAAGCAGATTTTTTTTATCTCTCTCAGGTTTCTTCTTAATAATAATCGATTATGATGCTTTTTTCTGCAACTAACTAACACCACTTTTTTAAAAACCATCGCTTCCAAAAGTTTCCTTAGAAAAATGGTCTACTTTTAGGAAAAGAATTCTTGAAGCAATTAAATTAATATTAATCAAAAGGGACTTTTAATACGGTAAACTCATGAATTAAATTACAAAAGATATTAATTTTTTTTTTTGCTAAATCAGAAAAAAATTAGAGTTTAATTCTGTTATAAGAAAAAGGGATCAGTGAGAATTAATGGTTACAAGTAAAAATGAAACTAAAATTTTTTTCCCCTGGACAGTTAATCTTAGATTATGAAAACTGACACATATTTATTGATAAGAATAATTTTTTTTGAGAAATAAATAATTTAGGTTTATACATATACCACAGTTTCAGTGTTCTGAATTAATAAATGTATTTTCAATACCTCGTATATTTTGCGATATTATTACATTGCTTCTCATGTAATACATGACATGAAAATTCGCATGTGGGATGAAAAACACAGCAAAGAGAAGGGAAAATACCCACAAAAATTCAGATTTAATTAGTTATTCCACAAAGTATATTTATTTTTTCCAGAATCACTCTTTCTACAAATGAAACATCCGCTTGTAGAGGAGCTGATTAACCATAAATCTATCGAGGCTGAAAGTCCTCTCTTTTGCGTGATGTGGAAGTTGCAGAGGGTGGGGGTAGCTCAGGTGACGTACTTGTTACAAAGCCGTGGTTTAAAATGACGAGGACCATCGCTAATACCCGTCACACACACACACAACTTGAAGTACGTTCTCACGATTATTTCCCTTAACAAACCTCTGGGGTTACTTTATGGTGTTCTTTGATGTAGGAACTTTATCTTGTGAAGAAGCCGTGATATATGTAAATAAATATTACTATTTAAAATTATCTGCAGTAAATTGCCAGAAAAGGGCTAAAAAATTACCTGTGAATACCACGGTATTTCAGTAAGTGTCAACAGAACGAGGATTGGAGGTTTTGAAGTTATGTACATTCTCTCAGTGATATTGATCCAGAAGATCCTGGGAAGACTTTTCAGAAGGTAATTGTACTAAGTTCAAGCTTTACTGCGTGAAGGCTTTATTACAGTGCTTCTCAAACTTTCAATATCTGCGACCCAATTTTTAATTATAATTTTCATCATCTCCGTTTATACAATGGCAAGGCATTGAATTCAGTAATAATATACTTTGACTAAAGCTACAATGCGACTTTAATTATAAACTGTACACATTATTAATGTAAGTATTAAATTTTGTATATAATTTTATGTATGACAAAACCTATGGGGTCATTGGTAATTATTAAACATATTCTTAACTTTGCATTGTTAAATTATTTATCAAATACATTGTGCAGTACTGATACATTTATAAGTATATTACCTCAATGTAAATGGGCTTTAGAATTTTTAAATCTGTGTAATTCTGTATTTTATTTTTTTTATCACGTCAGAATGTGTTTTTTTTCCTTTCAGTACATTAAAAATATTTTTAAATAATCTTTTAATTTTGACTTTTCGATATCTTCGAGCCTCCACGTAGGGTTATCCCCCCCCCCCCCCAGGGAAGCGCGGCTCACAATTTGGAAAACGCTGCTTTATTATATACCTCGTTAAGATTCGGGTGGGTAAGCCACCCCACTCTTGTAAATATTTGGATGTTTTGATCAAGAATAAAACATTTATTATGTCCAGAATTACTTCTGATCCAACGTTGTTAGTGAGACTTCATCCACACCAAACTCTCTTGATAACAAGTAATATAAGAAAAAAAAATTCAATTCAATTCAAAAAAAATCAAGTCAATTCCTACTAAGAAACAACAAAGAATAATTTTATTTTACAGTTACCTTTTTATCAAATAATTACAATTAATATAAATATGTACATACATATGATAGGATCACAATATTAAGTAGTAATTAATTTCTATTAATTATAATTTAAGTATCGTATTGTCATCCAAAACAACCGTGTATATAAAATTTCGGTTCAACGGAATGCTTTAAAATGTGAGGAAAAAAAATCTTTTAAAATTTTGACCTAAATCGCTAAAAGAGAAGCCAACGTGATTGTATCTGTAATTCTTTAAATAATTAGTTTCAGTCAATTAATTTTAATTGGTTATTATTAAATTATCGTATTGTCACCCAAACAGTTGTGTATAGAAAATTTCAGCTCAAATGAGTGCTTTAAAATGTGAGAAAAAAAACCTTTTAAAGTTTTGACACAAATCGCTAAAACGGTCGCTAAGTCGCTAAAAATGATGTCAACATGGCTGTATTTGTAATTCTTCGAATAATTAGTTTTAATCAAGTAATTTTTATTAATTAAAATTAAGCTACCGTATTGTCATCCAAAATAATCGTGTAAATAATCTGTTAAATTGTATTCTATTAATTTGAACAAGATAAACATACAGAGAGTGTGAGCTAATAGTAGGAATTGAAAAATATAACCAAAATTACCAATAAATATTTTGGAATATTTTACTTACTTTTTAATATCCTGTTTGTGTTTTAACCTATTTCTTTAAATAATAAAAACCTTTCCAATAATTCAAATTTTCAAAAAATTTGGATTTCACAAATTGTTTATTTCAAGGGGTCACACTATAAAAATATTGTTGATCCTTTGGGGAAAAAAATGTCAGAAATTCATTTCAAATAAATTTTCTCCAAAGTTGAGCTAGATGGGAAAATCAACCTTCTTTTTATTGATTTTGATACTTTCTCACTGCACTCTTGCAAAGAGATTCAATACTTTTTCATCTGACTTCTCATAGAATCATCAGAGAACAAATATTGCGAGAGTTAGAGAACAAATATTTGACCAAACTTTCATCGATAGAATTTTATTCGAACTCTCCCCACAGACTCAAAAATTAAGGAAAGTCAGATAACATGTCTGTGAAGTTTGTTTCGTTGGAAAGTCTGCTTTTTTTCTGTGAGGACTAAACAATTTCAGAAATTGTGGGTTAATTTATTATTCCGGATTAAAAATGCATTCTTATTTTAGGAAGGAGTCTCCTAATTTAATTTTGAAGACTTTTCTTAAATTATTCATCACTTATACAAGGAAAGTGGGAGAGGTTTAAGGATGGGCTCAGCTTTGTTAATTGGATGTGATTATAGTATTTGTTCGTAAAAATTCCTAGGAATTTAACGAGTAAGTATTTATACGAGAAAATAAAATTGAATTTTATGAGAAAATTTTAAAGAGATGCATTTATCGAAATTTAAAAATAAGTTTCCTGCAGAAACTTATTAAAAAAATTAATCCATCCAATAACTAATTTTTTAAAAATTTTATACAGTTAGAGCATTTTACAGTTAATCAATTAATTATAGTTTAGGGTTTTTTAAGCTTATACTTTAACTTTTCTGAAATCTTAAAGAAAAACTAATTATTTTCCTAATTACGTATTTATAAAAAATACTCGATAAAAAGAAATTTTTCTACTGGATCTATATAGATAAAAATAATAAAAACTCTGAAAAATAGATGATAGCGAAAGTAAATTTAAGGAACGCGATGGATATGAAACGTTTGAGTTGGAAGGAAAATTTTCAAATGCTATCTAAAGAACTCCATAAAAAAAATATAAAGCCATAAGTGTAGCACAAGACACACTTCGCCTTGTCAAAAAGCCACAAGCAAGAAATAGTTCAACATGCTATTTGTCGATTATCAAAGGACAATAAAACTACAATAACTGGAACAAAATATGACATTTTTGCCTGGAAAAAACATTCCTGGAATGTTAGCGAAAAGTGTCTATGATTTGTGTCTTTTCTTAAAGTCACGCACATTTGAAACTTCTTAGTTCAGTTTGATTGATATTTTTTCTCAAATTATCAAAGAAAAATTGGAGAGTCCTTGAAAGTAGGTAAGTATACTTTCTCTTAATTAAATTATTCACGGGAATAATGAATTTGTTGTGTACAATAAAAATAATTATAAATAAATTATAGTTGAAAAAAAAACAACTAAAAAACACCCTTTTATAGTTAATCGAACTAAGTTGTAACTTAATCTTTTAGTCGCCAAATCTGGGATTAGTCTCCAAATATGGAAATGAGATCTGAATTCAGTCGCCAGATGTGGTATGGGATCTGAAAATAGGAAATCGTTAATCCTGATCAGCACAATGGAATACAATTATTAAATTATTGTGTTGTCATCGGTCCTGGACAAGTGAGCAAAATTTTGAATTAATCTGACCTTTTTAAGTGGGTAAAAATTGATTTCAAAGATACCTTTACATACAAAAGAAGCTTGTAAGAGGGTGTTAAAAAAGGATCTGGATGACTCAGTCACATCCAGCGTGACCATTAACGTTAGTATCGAGTGCACACCTGATCCCAGGTTAATAAAAAGGTAACTTATCAAGTAAAAATTATTTGAAATATATTATTCTCTTTATAAAATCTCTAGGTAAGAATCAAACTTCATTACATTAATAAAAATATAGCTAACGAAGAAAAATATTCTAAAACCCATTTGTCGATAAAATGTATAATACTATTAATACCTTTTCGCACTCTTTATGAATAAAATTACACCCTCGTTGGAATAAAACAGCCAGATCTTTTACATTAGAAGAAGAAGTATATATTTTTTTAATATTTCGCTGTTGCACTAAATAGTCTAAAGAGGATTTTAGTGGTAATAAAATACGCATATACCATTAATAAAATTTCTTTCTCGCCATTTTTCTTAAAACTTACGGCTTTCTTTCCCAAATTTAGAAGTTTTCTACTCATAGCCTTTTCCAGTTTATGACTCCATGAAAACCTAATGGCCCCCCAGTGACCCTCCGAAGCGCGAGTCGTGAAAGCAGTTCGAAAACATTTATTTTTACTTTGTTTGGGTAGTTTCTGCTCTATATGGCAAGAAACTTAAGGATAATTCTTAACATTCTGCAACTCTTCGCTTATTTTGTGAGGTACCTATAAATGAATTATTGAAATACAAAAAAAAATTACCATCCGGTTAAAAGAAAAAGGTGCACTCTGAAAGAGCTATTGAAAACTGGCCAAGTGGATTAGTTATCTTGAGAAATGGAGGAAAAACTATGAAATCTGAATGGAGGCATTACGGAGGCTAAGATCTCATTCAGAACATGTAAAGCTTCGAACATGCTTTCGAAAGAAGAAAATCAATCATATCGAGGGGAAAACCCATTGCTACAGTAGTGCTTATAAATATATAAGAGAAAATTGACTGACACATTTACTTACTATTCTCTCACTCACTCAATCATGATTTCTATACAGATGTGTGATGATCCTCACTGGGAAAAACCTAAAAGGCGATGGTAGTTATAAAGAGTTTTAAAATAATAAAAATGAAATAAGTAATAATTAGCAGACCTCAGGAAAACCTTCTATTAGTACAATAAAATCACTCAACACCAGTGATTCTTAAACTTTCAATACTTGCGACCCAATACTCAATCGTAATTTCTATCGCGCCCCCCTCCATACAATAACAATGAATTGAATTCAATAATACTATACTTTGATGCTAAGGCTACCACCGGCGTATACAAACGTCTTGCTCAGTCAAAGCGTTAATATCGCCGGACGTATATATACGTCTTTCCGACGTACGATCTTTTCTGTTCATTGCTTTCCATAAAATTATTCCAAAAGCTTTGGAATAGAATAAAAGGTGCTTGACTGTGTTTGCGAAGGATTTGCTCACTTATTTCTTTTCTACCCCTTTCTCCCAATTATCGCTTACGTGGAAGGTTGCATTGGGAAGCGTATAGCGTACCTTTTTATCAGCAGTTAAAGGATTAATTATAAACCGTACAAATTATTAAGATAAGTGTTAATTTTTGTATACGTATAGTTTTATACATGACAAGCCCATGGGGCTACTGGTAATTTTTAAACTTCTTCTTAACTTAGTGTAGTCAAATCAGTTGTGCATTACTGATACATTTATAAATATCTTTCATCAGTGTAGTTGTGTATTTTACTTTTTATTATGCTAGAATATATTTTGTTTGTTTACTTTAAGTAAATTAATAATTTTTTAAAATAATGCTTTGTTTTCTACTTTTCAATATGCTCGCGCCCCCTTGCAGATTTATCACGCGCCCCTAGGGGGCGTGCCCTACAGTTTGAGAAACGCTGCTCTACACTACTTCGAAATCTTCTTGCAGTGAGAGCACAAAGAGTTTTAAAATAATAAAAATGAAATAAGTAATAATTAGCAGACCTCAGGAAAACCTTCCATTAGTACAAGAAAATCACTCTACACTACTTCGAAATCTTCCTGCAGAATACATACATGTACTATATAACCAAAGAAATCGAGAGAATAAAAACGCGATAATGTGTCTGTTTAGGGAATCAGTTATTATGTATTTATTTGATGGCGATCGAAGCGATTATAATACAAATACAACAGATTTTCAATACTTAGAACATCTTCCTCCCACAGAAAAAACGGATGCCTACAATAGCCATGCCGAATGTTTTTAAAAAAAATTTAAGGAGATTAGGTATTTTTGTCTAGTGTGTCCCAACAACCCAACACTTTGCGTTGATCCTTGCTTTAAAAAATTCATCCTACACTGCAACAACAATTATATATATATATAATTGATGCAGTGCATGATATTCTTTATTTTATTTACAATTTCTTATGTTTAGTTTATTTTAAAATATCTTAGTGGTTAGTTTAATTGCAAAATAACTATCCATGTGGCGCAAAGGGTTTTTCCTTCTTGTGTTAATGTTCCAATCCTTTACGTCATTTCGCGTGTGATCTTAGCGTAGTAGGTCGCTTTTAGGTCTCCAATGTTTTTATTTTTACATGTAAGGTTTTATCCTAATTTTTTCTATAGAAATTTTTTTATTCTTCTTCTTCTCCTTGAGAGATTCATTATTGATCTCTTTTCATAATTTTATTTTAGTATATTGTCAGATTTATCACCCACGTGTTAGAAATAGGCTTAACTTTTCAACATGGCTCTATTTCTTCTTTTTTCCCCCCTATTATCTCGAAAATTTCTGCTGTACGGGGAAGGTTGGATCCATAAAGTATTGCTAACCCTAAATCGCTAGCCTAATTCAGCGACAGCTTTGAAATCATAATAGGTCTCTAGTTTGGTCCAAAGACTTTTTTGTATCTACATCTGTTGTGTCTTGTGAACTCCAACTTCTTCCTTATTTAGCATTGTAGTTTCTAGAACTTTTTCACTTCTATTTTATTATACTATATATATATATTAATTTTTGGAATACCTTCATACATACATAATTATTATGCAATAATCTAATCATCTAAATTATAATTTTAATAATAAAAATGGATAATTAATATATTTTTTGCACTATATAAATTTTTCCTTTATCCTATCTAATAATTCCTAATTCAAATAGAGATATGTAATCAATCTAAAATTGCAGCATACACTACGAGATATTTGGTTAGTTTTGGTACACATGCTTACTTCGAGATAACTTGTAGTTGGCAGTAAATAGGTTAAGTTCTATATCGTGGCCGTCATAACCTAGTAGTTATGGTAAAAAATTAATGGTTGTCTTTTTATGAATTCAAGCTTTACTGCCACTGAAGACTCGTCGTACAGAAGGGCTGATGCATGTTAAATCAACTCTGGAAGTCTTCTCTTTGGCGTAGTGTGGTAGTTTGGGGAGAGGGTTTCTTATCAGGTGTCTTCTTGCCCAGGTTCAAATTTACGAGGTCTATCACTAATAGCCCTCGTGTTGTTTTATAGTTGTTTTATATTTAACACTAAATCATTTAAGTTCTATATCGAAAGTGAAAATACTTTTGTCAAAGCGCTATCTTTTTTTGTGTATTAAAACATTTTTAATACTTTTATAAATATTGCTCAAAGTATCAAAATGTTTTTGATAAACGAAGTACGAAGTATTTAAAAACTGTTATGAAATGCGAATAAGTAGAGCCAATTTTTGTGAACACATGAAATTTAAATTCTTAAGGAATATTTAACTATGATATGAAATAACTGTAAATATGACTCATTACAGATGAACTCCAGTTATTTTAAGCGTTGCTTGCAGCATTCAAATTAAAATATTTCGTTGTGGTTACCATGTTATTAATTCACTGAAAATTTCAAAATAACTTCGAAGCATAGTATTAATAAAAAGTAAGAAATTAAATTTTGACTACATAAGAGCATGATATTTACCACTTTCACTACATTCAATTGCTAGGCATCTTCCAATTTCATAAATATTTAACAGAAAACTCAATTTTCTTTCCTTCATACTTTGATAACTCTAAGGTTTAAAATTTAATTAATTCCTGGAGTTATGCATATAATTTGTGTGGCTCACTCAAATCAATACCAAAAAAAAAAGATGTTCCTGAATAATGTAAACAATTCTGTTAGCTCTAAATTAAGTCAGATAGAATGTAGTGCAAAAATAAATTATTACCTGCAGTAAAATTATATCGCCGACAGTTAAGATCAAGAAATATATTTTTTTTAATGGAAAAGTTAACACGCGAGATGCCAAACGATTTACAAGATTGCAGACGATTACTTTAAAATATTTCACTCTAACGGAAACTCCAGGAGTGAAATTAATTAAAAGTTGAAATTTATTTTAGCTTCAAAAATTTTGAATTATGCATTAGGTTATATTCTCTGAAAGATTTCGTACTCTAAAAATTAAAAAAAGGATATATTCTTTCTATTCTTCCGTTTAATTGATACTTGAGATGGGAACTTTTAAATTATTGTTTTTTGTTCTCTTGTAAGAATATTTAAACCATACTCTTACTTTTTCTTTAATCAACACACACTTTTACTAGTATAATTTTTCAAGCAATGTTTATTATAAATATTTTACAGGTAATAAAATGATTCTTCAGAATATCTTATATAAATATCCACTTAATTTTAGAAGTTAGAGAACATTTTTTATATAAGAAATATAATATATAATAAGAAAATAATAATTCATTTTACACATGTTAAAGTTTAAAAACAAAGGGGTTAGTTAAACAAGTTACAAAAGCCTAAATTATTATTATTATTATTTCTTCTTTTTGTAAATGAAAGAATAAAATGTTCACTTAATTTATAAAAGTATGATTCACTTTAGTGTGTTATCAACATAGTATATCCGCTCATCATTTTCAATTATTGGCATTAAGAAGAAATAGTTCAATAAAGATGTAAATTTTCATTTTAATGTGTAGAGTTGAAAGTTCATTTAGCTTTGAATATAGAAGACAAAGCAATAGGCCTTTTTTACACATAGAAATGGATTGATCCAAACATGAATTATTAGTATGATGAAATGGAATACCATTTGTGATACTAAAACAGAATGAAGAATTGTTGCTGGTAATGTGAATTAGATTTAATCCTATTAAATAAATTTAAGTGAGAAGATCTTAAAAAAATACACTAGTTATCATAAATTAAGGAAAAATCACGAAAATGACGATAACTCGAAAAGTTATGGGTAGAATTTTATGAAACTTATATACATTATACAACACATAGTAAGGTATAAAACAGCATAAAAAGAAACCACCATATAATTATGGTGTTATCGAAATTAGCATATGTATCGGATGTGTCAGATTGGTATAGGAAAAGTACCTTTAATATGAAGTATGAATCCCACCAAGAAGCAATATAGCACATGAATTGATGTTTGATGTTCTCAGTTATGTGGTTTAATAATTCTGTAAGAAATATGAGCCGTTGTTCTTCCAAGGCAGTTTAAAGCGTAAGTCCCAGGATGGGGATTGAGAGCAGCGTCCCAAACATGTTCCAGAGGGTTAAGGTCCAGTGATCGAGCGGGCCAGTGCATGCGCTGAATTGTTCCCTGCTAGAGATTAGCATCCACGATTGAGTCCTGTGTGGTCGCGAATTATCATTCTGCAGTATGAAAACATCCCCTATTGCCCCGACATGAAGGTGCACATAAGCATCCAGGATGTCCTCTCTATAGGTATAAGCATTAACATTTCCACAAGGAAAGACATGGATATCTTTGCATCCATCCAAAGAGATATCACCCCAAACACAGTCGCTGCCTGATCCGTGTGCATCTCTTTCATGGATGTGTCATGGATTAAAACGAGTTCCAGGTTCTTCTCAAATGAAAATACACCTACTACCGCTTTCGAGGCTAAAACTGGACTCAACCGTAAAGAGAACAGCCCTTCATTCATCATGCGTCCAGTGTACATGTTGACGTGTCAACTGCAAACGTTCCCACCTATGGCGTGACGTGGCGATGGTTGGTCGCCTCGCATAAAGACCACAGTCATGAAGCCTTTGACGCATGGTTGACCTTAAAACCAATCTCCCGGAGCTTGCAGTGAGGGAGGATCTGTATTCTGCTGGAGTTGTGGTTTTATTCCTTTGTGCCATAATGACAAATATCTGTCATTGACACTCATGGTAGCGTGTGGCCGTCTTTGGCCGAACCTCCTGGATGCCGCATCCGTGATTAGAAATTATTGCTAAAGTTTATGAATCACAGACAAACTCCCATTCAATAAGGTGACTATTTTTTTACAATGAAAAGGAGGACGAAAAAATTCAAGAAAAAATTGCAACTTAAATATATGAAACGTTTAATTAATTCAAACAAAAATACGCTAATTACGCTTACATTATTTTTAATTATTATCTTACACGAGTATTTTTCCATTGAATGAACTTTTTTTTTTGTCAACATATCATTTTCTATTATATCGGAAAGTTCGGACAAAAAATATCTATCATACTGGATTTTACGATAAGCACTGTAGCTAAAATATTTACATACAATTTTGATTTCTCACTAGTCACTTCATAAAAATCATTACCAACTGAAAAAAACTCTTTCAACAGCTGTATTAGTTCCAGGGCAACACAACGTAAATTCAACAGGAGTAATTACCTTTTCATATAGAATGTGTTCACCTTTGACACGCGATTTAAGTAATTTCATCCATCTTTAACCAATTTCTCAGCATGTTTATTTTCCAATTGTTCTAATTTATTAGATTTTAAATATACATTCAGTCGTCTTTTTTCTTCAAACAAACCGTTCTCATCAATTTTAATGTCATGCATTTCTTTCGATAAAAACTCAACGTAATTTTCTATATCTGCCCAATTTACTTGCGACAAAGTCAAAAAAATACCATTGAAAACTGTTATTTCCTGAGATATTTGTTTCAGACCATTCTTCGACATTTTGGAAGCATGTTTGGTTCATCTCTGAATACAGAGATTAACAGATCAGTTTTAAAAAATTGAAAAGGAGGACACTTTTCGAGGAAGGACTGAACCTATAAAAGGAGGACTGTCCTCCCTAAAGGAGAACGGTTGGTCAACTAACCATTCAACCATCTAGCCACTTCTCTGACTTTGCCCTGCCTCTAGTTTTCCAATAGCTTGTCATCGCAGTTCTTTAGTCAAATGATGCCTGAGAGTCATTGTTACAATTTCTCTATACAGATTTCAAATCTTAGACACAGCACCAATTGCCACCTTGCTCTGAGACATTCATTTTTATGCTCCTCGCAAATGACGGATTCCGACTGCATCACCATTATTTTGTGTAATATAATGTGTTCAACTCCTTTTACTTATCAACATAATAAAATTTCTTTGAGATTGGCTTATTGTTAGGCGAGTCATCGCTATTTTTGTGATTTTCCTTAATTTATGATAACCAGTGTATATTAATGAAATCTGATAACTGCTTTATGTATCAAATGAATCAATGACCATGGAAGGATAATTAATGTTAGTGACAAAGCGATTTTAAGTGAAATTTTTCCAAGATTATACCAGTTTTTTTAAAATCAGAGCATGAGAAAAATATTTCTATATTTGCTTTCCAAAGAGTTAAATTTTATCGCAGAACGACAGTAAATGTTTAAAAAACTTGCAGGGAGTAATTGTAAAGAACAAACAATATAGTATTATATTTATATTCAATTCTAAAAATAAAATCATTATATAGGTAAAGAAAGATGTAAATTAATATTTTCAATACAAAGAGTAGAAAACCAACGATAAAATGAAACGAATATTTCAAATATAAACACAACTTAGTTCGGTAGTTATTTTTTTAAATACTCCAATCACACATATTGTAACTAATATTTGGTTGATCTTGATGTAATAAATTTTGATGTGAAATGAGGATAAAAAAACGCGCTCAAATTTTGTCATGCATTTCTACAAGAGATTTATCTTATTTTTGTACAAATTTTAAATTAAATTAGTATTGATTACTAAAAGATACTGTATCATTTAAAAGGATTATCATTTCTACAATACATAGAATTGAGAATAATAGAGAATGAAGATTTCGAATAAAAAATTTTTCTATTCTTTCCCTATTTTTTGCTTTTTGAAAATCTCACCATATTTAACTTATTTTTTGAAGCTATACAAAAATTAACTTTTATTTTAAATAAATGGTTTTTTTAGTACAATGAACTATTATGTTAAAAATGAATTAATTATTATGAATGAATGTCAAAAAGGAAAAAAGGAATTCCGCACTAATTGTTAAAATTTTTTTCGCACTATTAACACAGTCGTAATTTTGTGCTTCACTAAATAAACATTTAATGATAAAGTGGTAGAGATGTAAAGCCTAAATTTGTTTCCTGCAATCATTATCATTGCAATTCCAGAGATGTAAATTGTTTCTTTAAAAAATAAGAGATTAATTTTTAAGTTCCAATTTGATATTATTTGCAGTCAAATACATAATTTATTTATAAAGGAATTAATATTTCGTAAAAAATTGAGTATTCATACAAAATAATCTTTATTGTTCTTATGTGTGACATACTTTATATTCATTTTAATGAGTGTGATTTAATGCTTTGTTACAAGTTTTTTGATACATTTTATTTAAATTAACGTAAACACAACGAAGGTGCTTGGATTAAATGCATTTTAAAAGTTTGAAAGTTGTTTTTAAATGTAAAATTAAATTTTCGTTCAAAAAAAATTCTAGCAATAAATCTCAGAAAATATGACATTCAATACAGAATTTGAACACTAAATGTATATTATAGCATTTTTAAATATTTGTAATTTACAAAACAAATAATTAAATTGAATTCATTTGGATTGTAAATGATAAGTTTACAAATTATATCTCCCTTTGTTTCATTGCCATATTATAGAATTAATATGTTTAAATATTTTTAACAGAAACTCTCTTAAAATGTCTTATATGACAATTATATAGGATATATATTTATATATAAACATTTTGTATATAAAAATGAATACACGTGGTGCATATATATTTCATTTTTCTTAAATTTAAGTATGATAGATTTTTAATTTATAACTCTGTATTAGTGTTTAAATTTACCTTCACAAAATAATTAGTTAATATAAGGAATTAAAGAAAAAAGCATCTTGAAATACTTAATTTTGTTGCACAAACATATTTTCTTATTCGAAATCATAAAAAGAGTTAAAAATTCCAACATTTTTCAAATTAATTCTTTTCCAATTTTTAAATAGAAGCCGCAGTTTATTTCCCTTTTATTTTTTAAAGACTGTATTGTACGCTTTTTCTCATTCTAAAAGAAATCTTCCCTTTTCATATGTAAAAAAAAAAAAAAAAAAGATTCTTTTGGATGCAAAAGAAGATAGTCTAAGACCAAATTAGATGTAGTCCCATGGGTAATATCCCTACTGTGAGCAAATTTTCAGCTCTTCAGATGGAGTTCATGGTTTCTATGGTAACTGATATGACTAAATTTCTACGTATTTGAAATTCACCCTATCAGTTTTCAGTGGAACTACAAGCTAAATTCGGGAAACACTTTGCAAAAGTAGGTATTTTTGTGGTTTGTTGGCTCATAATATGTCTATTTTTTGAAGTATCAGTAGAATGATAATTTAATGAATAATGTAATAATTAATCAACGAATAATTTAATAAACAATAAACTAACTCTTATTAGGTTGGTACGTGTGAGATGTTGGATTTTTTAAGAGAATATATAAAACTGCATATCTTTTTTTCAAAAGCGTTTATTTAATCAAAATATGCTTCGTTTCCTTCAATACACTTTTTCCAATGAGATTTTAATGCATAGATGCATGTCTCAAGAAAAATTCTGATCTTTAGATCCAATAAACTTTGATATGGAATTTTTCAGACTGTCTTTATTTTCTTAAGGTATCCGACTACGTTAGAAACCGTGATTTTGCAAAAGCACATAAATGGATAATTTTCATGATATTTAGTGTCACTTAGATTAGAATACACGCAAAAAATTGTTTTAAGGACATTTTGACACAAACAATTATTTAAATACAATATTTTGGTCAAAAATTAACTTAGAATAATCTTTTTTCAAAATATTCTCCTTTTGTGAAAAATGCTTCTATTTTAATAGTATTTTGCCTGTATATACCTCAGACCTCTCTACAGAGGCTCAACTAGAATGTTTGAAAAATTAACATTATTTTCAGAGTTAACATCAATTGAAATATATAATTATTGGCATTTTTTTCTTAAAATTGCTCCCTTTTGTTGTCGTAAAATATGGATAAATCCACTTCTAAGTTATATATTTCAAAAATTCTAGCTGAGCTTCAGTAGAGAATTCTCAGCTATATACCGGCAAAACATTATTATAATAGAAGCATTTTTAACAAAAGGAGAACATTTTGAGAAAAGATTATTCTAAGTTAATTTTCTGCCAAAATATTGTATTTAAATAATTTGTTTTGGTCAAAATGTCCTTAAAACCATTTTATACATGTATTCTAATCTAAATGACACTAAATATCATGAAAATTATTCATTTATGCGCTTTTGCAAAATCACGGTTCCGAACGTAGTCGGATACCTTAAGGCTTAGCCCGTAAAAAAGTTTCTAAATGTTTTAAAAATGAAAGTCGGTTGGTTAAAGTACCGGTAAATAAGGTAGGTGTTGAAAAATTTCATATTTTAATTCATTTAATTTTCACAGTTGTTTAATACGACGCATGTGTCTGACCCTTGTTGTGGGGAAGAGTATTGGGTCATGCCGATTCATAAGTGATGGGAGTATAATTTTAAATTTTCCATTCATTTTATCAATGTATTGACAGTATAATAAATATAGTTAGATTTGTTTCCACCAATGCTTTCAGAGCATCATTTTGAAAAGATGTTTTGGGTCAACCATACGATTCATTTTGTAAGGAAAAATGACTGCACCGAAAATTTTCAAACCAACGCTGCCCTTTTCAACCGTTAATAGTATTATTAAAAAAATGCCTGTTTTACACTGAGTGCAGATTTAACAGCATTATTAGAAAGTTTATGCTAATACTAGCTGGTACACCCGTTCTTCCCGCGAGTGAATTGAAAAAATATAATAATAGAGATTGAAGAAAAAAGAAATTTTTTAAGTGTTAAGGTATCGAACTACGTTCGGAACCGTGATTTTACAAAAGCCTACAAATGAATATTTTTTTAATATTAAGTGTCATTTAGATTAAAATAATCGTATAAAATTGTTTTAAGAATATTATTATAATAAAAAATTATTTAAATGTGATATTTTAGCAAAAAGGAACATAGAATTACCTATTTTCAAAATATTCTCCTTTTATGAAAAATGCTTCTATAATACTAATATTTTGCCTTTTGATAGCTACGACTTCTCCAGAGAGTCTGAACTACGATTATTGAAAAATTCAGATTACTTTCAGAATTACTACCAATCGAAATAATAATCGGTGTTGTTTTTCTAAGATGTTTTCACTTTGATGTTTTAAAATATGGATAAATCCACTCCTAAGTTATATATTTCAAAAATCCTAGTTCAGGCTCTGTACAGAGGTCTGATCTATCAAAAAGCAAAATATCATTTTTATAGAAGCATTTTTCATGAAAGGAGAATATTTTTAAAATAAATAATTCTTTGTTAATTTTTTGCCAAAATATCGCTTTTAAATAATTTTTTT
>BMAV01022169.1:1460-15704 GCA_019973955.1 Trichonephila inaurata madagascariensis | reverse complement strand
ACGCAAGTACGTAACCAATCACGCCAAAACGATCGTCAACGCGTGATGTTGGTACTAGTTCATATAGATATCACACCGCCACAAGTCGATAGATTTTCTGGATGCGAAAATCGTAGGCATGTATGTCATTTGGTATGTAAAAGATCCCTTGAGTATAAATCGTCCGACGAAAGCTTGAATTCAAAAATAATATAAGCTTCCCAATATGGTAAATAGTTCGCCACACTAGATTGGTACCACCCTGAAATGGCTCTCATATTTGGGGGCTTGCCGTGTCTGCAAGGTCAAAAGGCCCATTGAAAAAAAATTCTTATTGTTTAATATAGCATTTTGATGATCACACACACTGCAAGTGTAGGGATATTTACATAATTTTTAGAATACTTTCGGTGAAGGATTCAAAATTTTAAGTAACTGCTTAAGTGTTTTTATAAACAGTATATTATGATTCAAGTGAGAAATATATATTATCTTACACATTGAAAAATTCTTTTCTTGAAACGGTGTATATGAACAAATTCTAGACTAAAAGACAACAAATTCCAGACTTTCAGTATTAAGAAGTATTCTTGTTGTGTAATTCAAAAACAGTATTACCATTTAGAAGTGAAAATAAATTTTAAAAAAAATTACTTATAAAAACTATCATTCATCAAGTTTACATAAAACAGCACTAAAGAATATTCGAAAAAAATAAGAATAGGATGTTTAAAATATTTTTCAAGAGCTATCTTTTTTGCTCGCACTGCTTTTTCCCCAAGTGTATAGTTAAATGAAGAAAATATTTATATGCATCTTGTGTACAAAAAAAAAAATAAATAAATAAATAAAGAAAGAAAACGGAAATGCTTTGTTACGCTTGATAAACAAAATAGTGAACTAAATGACTGTAAGAAGTAAAAAGATCTATTCTCAAAATGCGAAAATCTTTTTTTTTTTTTTTTTTTTTTTTGTTAGCGAGCTAAAAGACGACGAATTATAATAAGGAAATTAATATTTCGATAGTTACTTCCACAGTAACAAGTTAAAAATAGGGAAAGAATAGAGAGGAAAAAAAAATGTCAAAATCAATTTATACAATTTAAGAAATATCTTACTTCCAAAGTTACACAAGAGATTCCTTTTCTTTATTTTAAGAAAGCTTTCAAAAAATAAAACTAAGACTAAAGACAAGTTACCAATTATATTTCAAAATTTAACAATGCGTTTCTTGGGACAAAAAAGAAGAATGATATAGGTATTGTATGCACACCTTCTAAAGATATTCTTTCAAAGCCCTTTGACATTTCGCCTAAGGACGATTATATTTTTATAAGCTGTTTTTTTTTCCTAAACGTAAACCTATAAAAACTGCCAGTCGCGTTAGATACGATAATGGAATAGAAAGCACAATCTTTTAAGATAACTTAAGAGATTGTGCTTAAAAGCCTTATATTATTTTAATAGTTATAATTACAGTAAACAGAGAAAATTCATTGGGCAAAATATTAAAAAAAATAATTTATTTTATGACATATAACAACTGATGACATTAATAATATTAATAATAAAATAAAATAATAAAGACAAATTGTAATTCCTACAAAGCTAAAAATGAATGAAATTAGATTTTAAAAAACATATCAAAATCCGCCAAAATATAAAAAATAAATGGTGCAAAAGAATATCATACTATAATTGGATAAAAACAGAAATTACAAGAATCAGAGGTGTAGAGCTATTAAAATTGAAAATACCGAAAGAGTCATAGGACTAAAAACGAGACCTGTTATGATTTTTACTGCTGTTACTAAAATAGGACAATAAATTAGGGTTAGCAAGGCATTATGGATCTACCTTCCCCGTACAGATATATATACATACATAGTAGGATCTTAGTGGGATATTCTTTTGCACCATTATTTTTTTCATATTTTGGCATCTTTTTATATGTTTTTATAATCCAATTTCATTCCTTCTTAGCTTTGTAGGAATTGCAATTTGCCTTTTATTTAATTTATTATGCTATATATATGTGTGTGTGTGTCATAATTTTCTCTAGCATTCTTTTCATTAAATCTTTTTAATAATATTTAAACAAGCTTTAATTCTTTGGTTCAAAAGTAAAAATTAATTTTAATCGTAATCAACTCTTATCCGAAATCCTTGCCCCGCCCATTTTAACCAATCAGAGCTACTATTACATAATAATCACGCGATTTTCACTGCCAGTATATAAAGCGAAAATCTTGAATGATCACTCTTTTTGTTTTTGTCTTTTGTCATTTAGGATGTCACTTCTGCTTGTCGCTCTTTTTATCTGTTTTGCTTTCTCCATGTAATCGTCGCATTTTTGGCTCCAGCTCGTCGTCTTGAATAAGTATAAATAGCTGCAGGTTTATGTCCTTGTGTGAACATATGCTTTTGTGAAATCGTAACGCTTTTGATGTTTCATGGGAAAATAAAGAAGAGTAAAATGCAATCTGAAGTTCTCCATTTATTTGAAAACGACAAGCTGACAGCTTAATAGTTTTTAAGCAAGCTGAAAAACTATTAAGCGAAAAAACCACAGGATGTAATATCAAGTTAATGTACAAAAACCTAAAAATCAAAGCAACTCTTAGCATAAAATTCTTTTAGAAAGATAAACTTAAGCAACTTATTTCAAGAAAATCTTTTTTCTTCGAAATATTGCGGTGTAAGCTAGAATTCTAAGCAAAAACAATGTTGCCCAATAAAAAAAAAAAAACTTCAGTTACTAAACGAATGGTACACAATGTCACGGTACCAAATTTTACGTGACTGAATCGCTCTCTTTTTTAGTACAACTCAAACATACAAATCTTTTTATTTTTTATTATATATATATATATATATATATATATATAGTATAATAAAACAAATTAAGAAATTAAGTGAAAAAGTTGCAAAACCTACAAAGTCTAAGAAGAAAGAAATTGGAGTTCAAGAGACACAACTAATGTCGATACTAAAAGAGTCTTTGGACTAAACTGGAGGCCTATTATGATTTCTACAGCTGTTGCTGAATTAGGCCAGCGGTTTAGGGTTAAGTAATGCTTTATGGATCCACCTTCCCCGTACAGCAGAAATTTTCGACATAATAGGAAAAAAAAGGAGCCATGTTGAAAAGTTAAGCCTGTTCTTGACACACGTGGATGATAAACCAGGTAGTAAATTAAAATGAAATTAATAAAAGAGAACAATGATGTTTCTCTCATAGAAAGGAATAATAAGAAAAATTCTATAGAAAAAAAAATTAGGATATAAAAACTCACAAGTACAAATGATTATCAGAAAAATGCAGCCATGCGTCTTATATTATTTTGCCTCAAAAACTGATTGAAAAAAATGGACGTGATTACTATATGAAGAAGGAAACAGTGGCCCCATCTAAATAGTTATATTTCAATTAAACTAAGCACGAAAGATTTATTAAAAATTAACCTAAGCACGAAAGATGTTTTAAAAATTAAACAAAGCACGAAAGATTATTTAAAATTAAACTAAATCAAGGATATTTTAAATAAACTAATAAATTATAATAAAAATAGAGTTAATATAACATAGAAATATATTTAAAAATAAATTTACTTGGATAATTGTATTCCAGACAAATATTGCAAAATTTAATATAATTACGTTTTTCAATATATTATCTGTAACTATATAAATCATAAAGTTTTAGCATCAAGTAGTTTGCTCATAATTGTAATTTGTAATTTTCATATTGTTAAAATCAAACGAATCTCTTTTATTAAAAATATTACAAATTAGTAAATTACTCCTAACGTTTAATTGAAGGTCCAAAATTTAGCTGATTCATTATTATAATTAATTTTTAATAATTTTAAATAGAGGGGATAGTAATTAAAGCTAGGAACAAAGTCTACTATATTAAAAAAAAAATTAAGTCATCTATATATCTAAAAAAGTAACAAGATTCGTAACTAATACTGTCATTTTCATAAAAATGCAAGTAAATATTTGCTAAGCAATTACTAGCAGGTCCACTTTATGGTGAGCCTTTAATTTGCTGATAATAAGAGTTATTATGTGGAAAATATAAGTTTCATTTAATACCAATTGAATATTAGAAATATATTTATCATATTTTATTATCTTACTCAAAAAATATTCAGCATATGCTATTTTAAGAATCTTAAACATGTCTTCTATATCTATGGAGTTAAATAAATCTTCAAAATCATATTTATGAAATTTAATTTACTATGCTATATATAGTATTATAAAAAAATAAGATACCAAGGGAAAAAGTTGTATAATCTACAATGCCAAAGAAGAAAGAAATTGGAGTTCAACACACACACACACGTAATAATTCGCCATAATTCAATCTTGAATTGCGTTTGATTTATCTTCGGTGCATTTCTTCAGGCCCCACGATTAATTAATAACCTAGCCATCCGCCTAACGAGTGTATCTTGAACTACATCCATTCATCTACAAAATCATATGATGTTCCACTGGGTATAAATACTGAGATCATTGGAAATCCCGCCCTCTGCGCTTCCCTCTTCTGTCTGTGTTTGTAATCATGTAGTCGGCTGCATTGCGTTGTATATTCATTTTCTTTGTTTTGTGCTTTGTGCCATTATGTCTAAATAAACTGGATTAACTTATAAGACTGCTTCGTCAATATTACAATAATATCCACTCGCCACGTACTATAGTAATCACTTCCAATAGCCACGCTCTATCCTTTCGTTGTTACAGTACAATCTTCCCCTCGCCGCGACAAATCATGTACCACTATAAGTTTTATTATATATATATATAGGTGTGTGTGTGTAATGATAATTAAATTAGATCTAAGACAAAATCCTCTATTTACCATTTAACTTTTATTTTCCGTAACATCTTCGAGTCTTAAATTAAACACTTAGTTATTCCTCAGAAAAGATATTCCAAACATAACACTTCTAATCTCAGTTAATTAAATTTTATAGTTTCCATATGCCACCCGTCACTTTCAAGTCAAAAACATAAACTAAAAGATGCTATTTAACTGTTCTGGACATGAGTATTCAATCCAATTAAAATCTTCACTTGTTCATTTTCTCTCAGCGAAAGATGCATCGATTGCTCGCTGAATAAAACTGTTTTTTACAAAAGTTATCGATGCTGATTTGAACCGTTGCATATATATGTATATTATATGGTTTAAAAAGGCAATGTTAAAATTTTTCATGACGGACTTTGGTATTCTTCAGCAATGCATCTTAAAGTAAAAACTGAAAACACCAAGTTTTCTCACATTCTCAGAACACTTTATAATGATGAGATAAAAGTAATCTCTTAGTTTCTGTACTGCATTTTAACAAATAACAAATTAATTATTAATGAGGAAAAATCTTAGAAGAAAAAGTTAAACTATTCAATAGTTGAAGCTTGTGCTAACAATGAAGAAAAGATTTCTCACATTCTACAAGTTTTTTATTTAAACTTTTCTTATAAATAAAGGAAGCATTACCGAAACAAAAAATTAGACTTCAATTTTATAATAATATATGCCATATACTAAGATCTTAAAGTATCTTCAATGAATGAATATATACTTTTTTACTATTTTTTAAAGAATATTTGGTTAAGGTATTCGACTACGTTCGCGGAACCATGATTTTAAAAAAGCGCATAAATGTATAATTTTCATGATATTTAGTGTCACTTAGATTAGAATACATGTATAAAATGGTTTTAAGGACATTATGACAAAATTTTTTTATTTAAATACAATATTTTGGCAAAAAATTAACTTAGAATAACCTTTTTTCCAAATGTTCTCCTTTTGTAAAAAATGCTTCTATTGTATTAATATTTTGCCTGTATATAGCTCAGACCTCTGTACAGAGGCTCAACTATGATTTTGGAAAAAGTCACATTATATTCAGAGTTACAACCATTTGAAATAATTATCTTAAAATTTCTCCCTTCTGTTTTCGTAAAACATGGATAAACTGACTTCCAAGTTATGCATTTCAAAAATTCTAGTTGAGCCTCTGTACAGAGTTCTAAGCGGAATACAGGCAAAATATTAATACAATAGAAGTATTTTTTTACAAAAGGAGAACATTTGGTAAAAAGGTTATTCTAAGTTAATTTTTTGCCAAAATATTGTATTTAAATAATTTTTTTTGTCATAATGTCCTTAAAACCATTTTATTCATGTATCCTAATCTAAGTGACACTAAATATCATAAATATTATCCATTTACACGCTTTTGCAAAATCACGGTTCCAAACGTAGTCGGATACCTTAAAAGATACTCTTGGTCATATTAAAAAATATGTTTAAAAATTATTAGAATGTTTACATTAACTCAAGCAATTTACTTCGGATTAGATTTAAATGCTTAAATTATAATCTTTAGTAAAAAAAATAAGAATAATAATTTTTAAATCAAAAATATTCTTAATTCCTTTTTATTCTTTCTTTAAATGTTTTGTAGAAAAATGGCGTTAATGGATGAAATAATTAATAAGTTAAGCTATAAAAACAAAAATCTTATGGCATACATAATATGTATTAAACATTTTAGGATTTATCCGCAAATGAAAATGTAGATGTAGGGAATTAATTTATACTCTTTGAAGCTTCACAACTGCTCACAGTGTTGAATAAAAGTTTATTAGTGTGGCGTTTAAAATCCACACAAATTGTAATGGACCTATTCGCGAGTATCCTACTAATCCTCTTGGGAAAATCTATTGTTCTATTGAAAACTTCCTCCTGAAGAAGAAGATGCAGTTTATGTAAATCAAGGGTTATATTTAAGCATTAACTTTTAGGTTCGAGAGAGAGGTTAGAAGTTAGATGATAAAAGTTAGTGATTAACGTAAAGTAGTAGAAAGCTAGTCGAGAGTGACTTGTCGATTAATTACTTAATATTTAAGATTGATAATTGACTATTTAGTCAGTAAGTTATATTTGAATTAGAATAATATAGACTAGAAGTCGAATAGCTCAGAACAGAAGTACGATTACTTAGAACGAATATAACCAAAACGTTCCAAAAGTAAGTGATTCAATTCATTATTAAATATTAAATATCTCGTCTACCTCGCGTTTGCTCTAATACGTAATTATAGGTGCATTTCCTAGCCTGAGTTGTTGAGACTTGTTAAAGGATTAATAAATTATATTTGTTTTGATTATAGCTGATCTTCATTCTAACCCCTGAAAACTGAAGGATGTGAGATGAAATCTATCACAAAGTCTATTGACGGCGCGTGTAGTATTATTTCCCTGTTTTAATATTCTTACTATGTTACATGAAAAGGTATTTCTTTGGTAAAATTTAAGGTACCCGAACACGTTGTAAAAGACCGAATTCAGTCAAGACAGATATTTTTGTTTTTTATTTTATTGAATGGAGCAATCTTTTGGCTTTACAAGACATACTTTGTTTTGATTCTACGCTACCTAGAGGCCAAGCTACAATCAATTTTATGAAGTTAGAAAAACCGGAAGTGGGTCTTTGATCTACCAGAAGTGGGTATTTAAATTGTTTAAAATCTATCATGGCGAGTCTGATAACTCAAAATATTACAAATGTATTTCGAAAAAACTTTTTCAACCAGATATTTCTGCTATTTTCTAGAGAATGTACTAAAATATTTCTTATTGTATGAATACTTTTTGAGTTAGGTCCTGTTATTTAAATAAGGATCTCATAAAGAATGCGACTTTTCTTATAATGTTTACTCAATCAGCTCTAAAATTTTCAAATTTTAATAAAACATTAAATTTTCTGTACATTCTCTAGATAAATGTATCTAATTTGTTTGAGTAATACTTTTACTAATATAAGTTAATTACTTTTTTCTCTAATTTCTTTGAAGTTTTACAAATATATTGCTAAAATTTCACTTATAATTGTGATTTTTGGTAAATTTAGGCAATTTGTTTTAAATATTGTTGGTTAAATATTAGTATTTATTGCTATTGAGTCCTAAAAAGGCAATTATAATGTTTAAATGAATTATTTTGTCAAAAAGTACCTCCCGAACGTGTTCGGATACCTTAAGTGAAGACTGTGAAAGTGAAACAAAATTAATAGATAAAAATATAAGTAAAATCAAATTTCATATATAAATTAAAAGAATTTTGAAATATATCTATTTTTCCGCAATCATAAGAAATTCAATAGATTTTTCTTCATAACATATTACTTAATTTTAACAAATTCATTTGTTTGATCTTGACAACGCGCATACAAACACAACACATATTACTTTATTATTTAATAATAACACACATGGAAATTAACATAACCCATGTTAGAGCTTTTAGTATACATTCGGGATTTTTTTCTATATTTTATACTTTTCACAGAGAATTTTCATATTTTATTCAGACTTCGTTTCAAGAAAAAGGGCGCAGCTGCTATTACTTGGAAGTAGTTTTGTTTTACGTGCCGTGCTCATAAAACATTGAATCCATTGCATTGGAAACCGCATGTAGTTCTTATTTCAATGGAGTTTCAATGAAAAATAACTCTTTCATAGGAATCTGATATCAGGGAATATTTTTTCAGATAATGAATAAGAAACGTATAATGATGTTGAAAAAATTCACGAACAATTGTTCAAGTAGTAGATCTAGTATTTTTCAATTCCTACTGCTAGTTAACACTCTCCCTATATATATTTATATATCTTGTTCACACACATACACACACACCCACAAATTTCCAATCGTTAATAAAATGCTTTTTACTCTCATCCACTCAAGTTCAAATATATTTTTTTAAACTTGTAGTGTATGACACTTAATGTTAATACAATTTACAGTTTTTTCAAATATTAATTAATTAATTAAATTTATTAATTAATCATAGTTTAAGAGATATATTTCAGTCGATATTATTCCTCTAAATGGCAGCACTATTGGAAAAAACAGCTTTTGTTAAACTTTTATTTAACTAAACTTGAATAAAATCCTATGCTAGTTAGACTTCAGCATTCCTTTTACACTGGTCTTAAGATAAATTTTTACCTATTATATTCAACTTTTATTAAAAAATGTAATTAAAATTTTAGTGTGTTTAAAAAGTTTTTAATATTAGTTTAAAAGGTGTTTTGCCACTTAATATTGTGATTAAATCATATGTATATACATGTTTATATTAAATGTAATTATTTAATAAAAAGTAACTAAAATAAAATTTTTCTTTGCTGACATAAGTAAGAATTGACTTTAATTTTTTTTATAAATCACTTTTTAAATTTCAAACAATTTTTTCGAGAATCTTTGTACAAAAGAGTAAGTTAATGTGATTTTTGAAAGAAAAAAAATATAATAAGCTCCAAAAATTAACCAAATATCATATTTTCAATAATGCACTTCAAACCATTTAAACGAAGTTTTGCACTGATCTCTAAACGTTTTCTCAAGATTTAAAGAGAAAAAATATTTTCGAAATTTATTTGATAACAACATATGAAATATCAGGGCATTTCAGTAAACTTAATGCCATATTAAGACTTTCAAAATTCAATATACGGAAATATCAAACCTTTTTTAGGAGCATGCCAAATATTTGGCAGTCCCATTTGAATACATAAAAAATTTTACCAAATTACAGAAGGTAAAGTTTGAGAAACAGGAGACAAAAAAACAGATATACTGCTGTTCTAAAATTTAGCTCAACGAAACGAACTTTTGATACATTTCTTAAGATTACGGTTATTATTTAAATGAACAATATAAGAACCGATAATTTAAATAAGCTATTTTTCAATCCATTCCAAGATTGAGATTGCTTTTAATATTGTACTTGGTAGCTACACTAGGTTTAATGGCGAGGACGATACCTGAGTTGACACCCTACTCTCTACACTTCCACACGAAGCGAATATCTTAGTTTTTGAACCTCAAAATATTTAATGTACGTCATTCCCTCTACACGATGGATCTTCAGTAGTATCAGGACTAGGATATCCAACTCGACACTCGCGGTCACAATTTCGTGACCATGGTTACCTCAATCTATTCCATTTATTAAGAGAGATTTTGGATTAAAAAATACTGCTTATAAAGTAGGTGTATCATTACAGTGTATAGTTGTACTTACTCACCAAATTTTTATAAGATTTATAATAGCATGTTTTTTAAAGCATCTAATTTGAAAGAGATAAATCTAATGCCGATAAACACACACAATTTAAATATTGTTTATTTTTCGTTTAATTTGTCCGATAAATAGAAACACTTACCGTAAAATCCGGCGTATAACGCACACTTTGAGCACAAAAAGTATTATCGAATTTTACGGTTGCGTGTTATACGCCGGGTATAAAAATCATGGCTTCAAAAATAAAAAAAATGGGATGAGCTTAAGCAAATTAGACTTTTATATAGATCAGAATACTGTTTATTTAAAAGAAATGACATACCTAGTGAACTTAGTGTTGTTCTAGAAGTATACTATATTTTTTTTCAAAACTCTGAGATAATACCTCGAATAAATTACTGTAAAACATAAGAGAATTGCAAACGTCATTTTAGGTTCCTTTGTACAAATTGGGTTGCGCGTTATATGGTGAATATTCCTAAAAAATAATAAACGTTGCTTAAAAGTATGGGTGCGTGTTATACGCCGGATTTTACGGTATTTTTTTATATTTAATCATAATTTGCTTTTAAATTTTTTCATCAGAATAACGCAATTCTAAAAGAAAACAATGCACAAAAGATTGATAAGAAAACTAAAAAAAATGTAAATCTGAAATGCACGCGATGTTTATTATTCTAATACGCATGCGTGAAAATAATGAGATGCGTTTTTAAACCTAAAAATGTAAAATAATGTTTTATGCTTATAAAACTAACTTTACTTGATTTATTCAAGTTTGAGAAGTATAAAATATTCGACAGGTTAATCTTCTTATATTAAAAAAGAATTTTTAACTAGTTCTCTTTTACTATAACAAAATCATTAAGGCTTTATGAAATATTCATGGCTAACATCATTTTTCAAAATCGATTACTTTAGTGTTACTTATTACGGGATATATAGATAAAAGCTTAGGGAAGAAAGTTTAAAAAAAATTCATAAGTTTTCTTTAAAACGGGGAAATAGCTGGTTGAAAGTAATAGCGCTCCTATCTCCTATCACAAAATTTATGATTTTACTGATGTAGAGAATTATTCATCATGTATAGTTAAACATTAGTTTCTTTTTTGATGATTGCTGTGTATTTGCATAATTGTTATCTATTCTACAATTTCGTTTTAAACTTATGGAATAAAATTTACATTGAAAAAACTGACTTTTACAGGAAAAATGATTTATTTTTGAGCAGTAATTTTCCTTAATCAAATGTTCTATTGTTCAACCATTAGGATTGAATTTTTTTTAGAAACGTGTAAAAGAATTCATTTACGTTTTATCTTTCTCGAGATTACTATTATTTTGTGAAAAAAAAGGATGTTTTTTTTTCAATTGGACAAATGAAATCACATTGAATAAGCTCAACTTTTACTCGTAAAATTTTCACTAAAACTTTAGTTTCAAAAACTCATTTTTTCAAGTAAATGTACTATAATACCTTGATTTACGCTACCCTGACATACTCAAATTCGAAATTACGTGATTTTCAAATCCCGTCGATTCTTCTTTTTTTTTTTTCACTTTTTCATTGCTGAAACTCAGGTGCAATCAGTGCCAGGACCGAATGAAATCGGAAATGTGATTGAAGAATTTGTCGATCTTGCAGGTAAATAAATCTAGAAGTGGATAGTGAGAACAAGAACTGCTGGATTCCCACAATCAGGAGCTGTCAATTGATGGGCTCATAGAAATGCATAAGAAAGAGCAAGACATTGAAGAACTTGAGTCTTAAGTCCCAGTTGAATCACAAGATTGAATGACGATTGGTAATTTGACGGAAGACCTAATTTTAATTGAAAAAGGGGTTACAAATTTTAGAAAGTACCGATTCCAACGAAGAGAGTATTTTCTCAAAAAAACAAGGAGTGAAAAAAATTATGAGCATGCTACGAGAAAATTTTGCGGGAGAAAAAAAAAATCTATTAGCCGATTGACTAGTTCGATGTTATAAAGCCTTCTAAATCAAAATAACTTTGGTTTACGATTTTGTATTTGAGCTATCTAAGATTTTATTAAACTTTTTTTCTCTCAATTACTATTTTTTTGTCTTCGGTACCTACTACAGTTTACATGTATTTATGTATGAAATTATACCCCGAGTTGAGTTGAGTTCGGTGTTTTATGGCGTAAGAGCCAGTTTTGGCTATACTGCGCCAAACATTCATAAGTCTGTGGTCTGAACGGGAAAAGAAAAAAGAAGAAATTGTATGACAAGATGGAGGGTCGAAAGTAGAGAAGGATCACTGGGGTAACCTGGGGTCAAATTATACCCCGGACTTATGTGGTTATCACTCAGTCCCGCCTATTGCGAAAGTTCGGAGTATTGCTGTATAATGTTATTTGGACTCTGTTTTTTCAATTCCTACTATTAGCTCACACTCTCTATAGATTTATTTATCTTGGTGGAATTTTCAGTCATTAATAAAATACATTTTAAAGCGCTCAATTGAGCTGAAATTATATATACCTGATTATTTTGGATGACAATACAATAATTTATTTATAATTAATAAAAAAATAATTGATTAAATCTAATTATTCAAAGAATGAGAAATACAGCCACGTTGACATCATTTTTGGCTATTTAGCGACCATTTTGGCGACATGTGTCAAAACTTGAAAAGGTTTTTTTCTCACATTTTAAAGCACTCATTTGAGCTGAAATTTTCTATGCACTATTGTTTTGGGTAAAAATATGATAATTTAATTATAATTAATTAAAATGAATTGACTGAAACTAATTATTTAAAGAATTACACATACAGCCACGCTGATTTCATTCTAAGCGACTTGAGTCAAAACTTTAAAAGATTTCTTTTTCTCACGTTTTAAAGCATTCAGTTGAACCGAAATTTTATACACACGATTGTTTTGGATGACAATACGATACTTTAATGATAACTAATAAAAATTAATTACCACTTAATGTTGTGATTCTGCCATATGTTTTTTCGCATTTATATTAATTGTAACTATTAATAAAAAGTAGCTAAAATAAAAATTTTCATTGTTGATCTAAGTAGGAATTGACTTAATTTTTTTTATATTATTTGTTTCACACACAAATTGTTTTTTAATAACATCTATGCGAAGCTGCTAAACGAATCAATGTTATGATAGATTTCATAATTCTCGTTTTGGTGAGGGGACAAAATAGTAGTGCACATCAATGCTTGTGCTATTTTATTTTAAAATATCACTTTTTGTTTCACTAAGCGGACTCGGTAACCGAGAGGTCATGGTTGCGAGATCGAGGGTGAGTTGTGGAGTTCGAGTCTTGGATCCACTAAACGTGAGTGAGCAAATAAAACAGAAGTTTAGACTAGATAACATTCCTTATAGCGTTAGCTCGTCGGCTATAATAGACGGATATTCCTCAAGAAAAAGGAGAGGACTTCCTGATAAGCTTCAAGCAAAGAAGTGTGTAGTTCTGGATGATGTGCCCGTAGCCAAAGTTGGAAATCATATGCCAAAGATGGTTTCCAACTATAGACGATGTAGGAAATGCAGCAGAAAGGGACAAGTAAAGAGGACCTGCTACATGTGTGCAGAATGTCCTCTTGTGCATTTCAACACGCTCCTCATCTTTTCATGGCAAATAATCAACATTAAATTTAATTTTCTATATGACGGTGAATGGGTTGCTTGGGAAGTATTCTTCCCTCCCCTAAACTTTAAATGTAAACTTAAAATTCGTCAAAATAAAATATTTTCCTTTAAATGATATTGTTGAATCGGTAATAAATTATAAAAAACGGCGAGAGAACTTCAAAAGCAAAAAAAAATGGGCCACGAAATGGCTTAAATGAGTATAGAATCACAAAACTGAACATTTGCTTTGCTTTTTAAATTACTTGTTATAATATCTTTTTGTTATTCAGTTTAAGTAAGAAAATTTACGAGAAGGGAAAAAAAGAAATCTCTTTTTATTTAACACACTGTTAGCACAAAAAGGAGAAATACCGCCATCAGACTATGTTCAAATAAACGTTTCTTAATCGGTCTGCAAATGTTTGGTGAAATTTCCTTTCCTAAGTAAGGTCTTATGTCTCTACTAAGCTTTGCTGGGAGACTGGGCGTTAGATTCATGATTATTACTCTGCCTTCGGCT
>BMAV01022168.1:1034967-1046025 GCA_019973955.1 Trichonephila inaurata madagascariensis | reverse complement strand
TCACAAGTAAATTGGGCAGATTTAAAAAAATTGTGTTAAGTTTTTATGGAAAGAAATGCCAGATTTTAAAATTGATGTCAATTATCTATATGAAGAAATTAGAAGACTGAATGTATATTTAAGGTCTAATAAATTAGTACAATGGAAAATTCATCTTTTTGGAATTGATAAAAGATGGGTGGAAATATTTAGCCGTTTCAAATGTGAATACATTCCATATAAATATTTAGTTGTTCCTGTAGAATTTACGTTGTGCTGCCTTGGAACTAATGGGGCATTTGAAGTAGTTTTTTCAACTGGTTATGGTTTTTAGACAAATGGAAAATCAAGAGTAAATTTTCATACTTTAGCTACAGCACTTACCGTATTCAATATGAAGGGTATTTCTTGCTCCAAAGTTTCTGATATATTAAAAAAATAATATATTGACGAAAAAATCATTTACTGGAAAAATATTTGTTTAAGTAAATAATTAAAAGGAATGTAAGTGTAATTTGGGTATTTTTGTATGAATTAATAAAATGTTTCATATATTTACTTTGTAATTTTCCCTTAAATTTTTCGTCCTTCTTTTCATTGCAAAAAAAATAGTCACCTTATATTAACTTCAAATACAATAAGTTTGCAAATAGCTAATTATAGCGAATTAGAATTAATCAATAGTAGTAAGTATTGAATATACTTTACAAGGATATATAAAGAAATGTAGACGCAAGGCTATCTTTTGTGGAATTGGATAATACGCCTAGATACATTGATAATTCAGAATACAATTCTCATAAATATATATAACTCAAACCATCATAAACACACCTTACTGCTCTCTTCCTCCCCGAACTCGATACAATTAACTTTAAACAGTAATTCGTTTTTGCATGCATCGCAGTTCCTTTACAGAAAGAGGTTCTCAAATTAAAAATTGGATAAAAGTATTTTCCTCTTACGGGTTAGTAGAGGGACCTGCAGGGAGCCGTTACAAGTTAACCTGCATAATTAGATACAAAAATATGAATGGAATTACCTTTTGCACATGTGCGGTAAAAATATTTTTAAATATTCATATCACATTGAATATTTATTGTTTTTAATTTAAAGTTGCTCTATAATATTTGTCTTGTATATTGCCAATAGTATTGCAAATTTTAGGGAATTTCTGGATGATATAAGCAAAAAATGTCTGAAAAGAATTATTAATTTTTAAAAGAAGTCTTTGCATTTTCATGAACATAAGCTATATTTTAATGAAAATTCGAAAAAGTGTTGAAAATAGATAATTAAATATTTTGTGAATGTGTTAAATTATTTCTAGATTTCTCTATGATGCAAGGAAGTCTAAAACACTCATTCATGCTCTTTACGTGCAAAGAATTATTAATTTCCCAGAATTATTAGTTTTCCATTAATTTATATTTTCCCAGAAATTGTAAAAAAATGTCAGAAATCCAAAGAATTCCGTGAATTGTGGCTGTATAGAAGGCTATATATAACATAAATTTCCTAATACATAATGCATCATGTGAATTTTAAAATTCATGCTGACTTCGTGTGAATATGTTTGAAATATGCTTAATTTAAATATTTTGAAATAATTTAGCTATTTTTAGACTAATTCTGATAACCTTATAAAAACTCGGCGTCTTCCCTATTTACATATTATCCGAAAAGCCAGACAGTTTTGGGAAAAATAAAATATAAATATAAAAATTATTTAAAAAAATCATCTAAAATAGTTGTAATAGTTCAAAGAATTTTTTTTTACGTTTCAAATACTTTTATGCATTATTCTTAACTTTTTGATTTATTTAATGCATTTATTTTTATCACAGAAGAGACGGAGACAGAAAAAGATAAATTGCAGTGCGGAATGTATTATATATAAAATATATATATCAAGTGTCTCACTATTTCAAAAACATTCTAAATTCTTAGAATTACAAAAAAAAAGTATTTGAGGCTAAAAACTGTAAAGCTTGTTAGATTTTTAAAATTTTTATGTATTTTGAAAAGCAAATTTCTAAATTCTCTGTAACTTGAATTTCATTTTTGTTATTCTCATCAAAAGTGCTAAAAAGAATCAATAGCTGCAAAATTAGAAGACATTTTTTTTTCAAAAAAATAAAAGTAATAGCTTGTTTTATGAAGTAAAACAAGAAAAAAGTCTTATTTCATTTTAAGAAACCTTTTTTTTCAAAGAGAAACCGGAAAGTACTTTTGTTAAAAAAAAAATCTAAAATATTTATCAAAATGTAACATCGTCTCTTGAGGATTTTTATGATTCGAATTATAAAAAAAAATTAACAAAAATTAAAAAATACAAAAATTTTTGAAATAAACACAAGAATTTCTTTTATTAAATAAGAAAATAACAAAACAGTTTAAAGTAATCTTTTTTCAGTTTATCGATCAATAACTCTTTTTTTTTTCCTTCTTTTTTTTTTTAACTCTGATGTGAAGTAAATGGAATATTTTTACACAAAACTTCCCTTAGCAGAAAAAGCAGTTTACAGCCTTCAGGAATAAATTCCTTGTGTATATATCTATATAAACATTTTGAATGAAAACTATTACGAACTTTTTAGTAAAAATGACAGAAAGAGTTCTACTTTAATGTTTTACTATGCATTTTATTTTCTTATTTTAATCGTTTTCTCTTGTATCTTACAGAAAAGATCTCACAAATTATTCATACGGAAAATAACACTGACGCTACAAATTACAGACGTAAAAAAAAAATACTTTCTCTGTAATACATAATTACGAAAATGTTTCTAATTCTTTTCTTGTTTTTTGTGTTCGGAAGCAAGTCTTGGCTCTGCACTGTAAATACTATTAGGAGAAGTTACAGAAAACTCTTAAATGGACCAGGATAGAACCCGCCCAATTCTGTCAAATGCATAATGTGATTTCATTCTCCTTGCTATCTTCTTACAAACTTTTTTTTCATGCTCGTAAAATGTCCAACTTTCTGTAAAAATCCCTTTCCTCTACTTTACTTTTTGAAGAACCTAATTATAGCTTGTTTTTTTCTTCTTTCAGCCGTCGCTGAAAAGCTCGTGAAGAGTCTGACTCAGAATAATTACCAAAAATGAAGTCGAGAAAAAGATAGAAGGGAGGAGGTAAAAGAAAAAGAGTATGTGAAACTCTCAAGTAAAAGGTAACAATTCAAGAAAATTCTTAATCATCTCAAAAACACGCTGTCCTTGAATAATTTTTTTTCCTATATATTTCAACCATCCGAACGCTGGGTCTTTATCGAAGAAAACTATCTCCGCGCCCAATATTCTATCTTCATTAACAATTCGAAATTCGTCGTTCACAATTTTGGTCAAGTGTTTCATATTTTTCTATTCCCAGCACATCTCATTAATTTTATCTGAAAAATTCTTACACTGGGGGGATTCTTTTGAACACCTAAGTTTCTAAAAAGTCAGTCGCTAAAGCAGCAAAGAATGCTCCGTCTTAATTCATGCCTGGAAGAAAACGATATTTTTAAATCAATTTCATGTGACACCGAATTAAATTCTTTGCTTCTCTATACCGAATTAAGTTCTTTGCTTCTCTATACCGAATTAAATAATAAATTCTGATCGTTGATTAAAACGAGTTCACTGAGAATGAAAATCTTTTCCCGAAACATATTTTTTTCCTTTCTTTAGTATCTAGGAAATGAAAACACAACTTAGAAAGCAGATTGTGCTTAGAGTTTTCTAGAAAATGGAATTTTATGGGTAAAAGAGTATTTATCCAGCTATATATATATATATAAAAGTAAGACATATCGCCAATGTATTTTGATCGATAAAATAATTTCCCTCGCTTTAAATTTCTAAATGTATTAAAATGCTTTGTTTCAAAAACTGGTGGTTTATTTGTTGTTGAGTAAGTCTTGAATATTCTCTGTCTTCTTATTTTAACTTATTTTCGGAATTTTCTTTTTTTGGACATGGAAAGCTGAGAAGTTATTAATATTACTTTATCTGCTTCTGGGAAGGCTATTACGGATCTGGTTTTATTTCCGGATAGGTTTCGCTAACATTTTCTTTTTTATGCATAAAGGTTTTTTCCCTCGAGTGTTTTACCCTTTTTTTTTTAACATAAATTTTGTCATGTTTTGCATATAAATTTTGAAAGTCAACATGAATCGTTATTTAAAGAGGAAACCACATTTTGAAATAGATTTGTAGTTAAAATGTAATCTTTTGCATTTTTAAACCGTATAAAGAATCAATTTATTAAACAAAACAATTTATTTTGCGGTGTATGAAAATGATTATAAATAATTATTAATAATCATTTTCTTAAAAATTCTAAGCGATTTTTCCCATGTTTATAGATAACTCAATCTGGAAATTATACTTATGTTTTAAATACTAATAAAGTAGGCTGCAAAACAAGGGTGTCAAACTCAAAGGCTAACTTGGGCAAAACAAACAAGGTTTAACTTTAGGTGTGTCGCAAAAAAATCAATATTTATAGAAATGCAGTTTATTTCAAATAACACATTTTAATAAGTATATATAAAAGAACACAAATGTAACGTTTGCGTTCTGACACTTGACAACTCTTCTCTGCTACTATCTTTTCTATTTCGGGAGAAATTTTGTTTACAGTGATTACTTTCAAAACTGACTCAAAGTGAGTATCATTATTACTATATTTCTAAAAAGGACTTATTTCCTTTCATACGTTAAAATAACTGCTCTCACCGTTAAATACTTCCAAACATGGAAATAATTTCATACGCGAATTTTCGAGTATTTTCAAACATGGCTGGTAAATATTTGTAAAATTTAAGCACACCCACTTCAATGAATTTTGCCTTCAAATTGTGTGTGGAGTCGCACTGAATCTCGATCCCCTCCATTTCCATATGACTGGATACTGAGTCAATATATTTATTGAGAAATTCGAAGAAAATAAACACGCTATGTCTTTTCAAAGAATTAAAATCAGTAAATCTTGTTTCAAATTCAGTTCTAAGATTTGAAATTTTTTTCTGCATATTTTTGATATCATGCAGTATTAACTAAGCTTGGTTTGTTGATGTTGCACGTCAGGAAGTGCGTTGAAACTTCATTTTTCAGTTGCTTTTCCCAAATATTAAATATTATTGTATGCCGATATATTGCCCACGCCGCAAAAATGTTAATTGTGGGCCTCGAGTTTGACTACCCTGCTGTAAAATTTTCACTTTTTAGAATTATATTTAAATTGAAAGAGTTTTAATTTTCTTAAAATACATTTATTATATTAATTTTATTACATAAGCGATGTTCAAAATTAAGACTGTTTTTGCTATAATCAATGCATTATTAGTTATAATATCTGTACAACAGAACAATCATCTGATTTGAAATTAACTATTATCATTAGAAATTCCCTTAAGTAATATTCTTATAAAATAACAGTTTACTCTCTCTTCTTAGTATAAATCTCTGACTAATTTAAATTACTTGACGATGACTTTTATTTGAGAAAGATTTGAATAATCAAATGAAATCGCTTTAAACAGAATAGTAATATTTATTTAAATAAATCCATTTTATAAGTAGAATAAATATTTGTTATTCGACTTTTATTGATACAATGATAAGCAAAAGGAAATGGAAATATATTGCAAATTATATAAACACTTAAGAGATCATTTAGTTAAAGTATTATTTTAAACCGTGTACACAATAACTTTAAAATAATTCCCCTTTAAAAAATAAGTGTCTTTTATAATGGTCCACTTAAGTTTTAGTTTGTGATATTCTGAGGTCTTGTAATATATCGCATACAAATAAATTCTCCATAAATTGCTGCATAATTTATATTTCCTATATCGAAATTATTTATATATATACTTTCTAAGCATTATTTTTCCCATTATTACTAACATACACAAAAAAAGACTACTTATGAAAATAGCATCTTATTGTTTATACATTATTCTCAAATAGCGTGCAGCTACATGAAATTCAAATTAGTTATACATTTTGAAATAAACAATAGAAATAGCAATATGTAAGCTATAAATATGCAACATAACATGTGAAAAGCTATATATGCTTTTAGTAAAGTATATATATATAATTTGGACTATTTATTTGGTTATAATGCTAATCATAAAGATGCACATATTTACTCTGGTATATTCTCAACTAAATATTTTTCCATTAACTGTGTGAAAAATAACTGTAAATGCCTTCTCAAATGTAAAGTGAAAATGTGAAAATTAAGAAGAAGAAAAAAAATCGAATGAAACTTAAGAAAAAAAATAGTTGTTATCCAACTTAACAAAATTTCGATATCAACTGAGAATAAATTAGGAAACTTATCGATTAAAAAGTTAGGTACGAGATTCTCGAAACCAAGTTTACGACTCATCTGAGTGGCTTGGAATAATATTTGCTTTTTAGAAAAATTGATAGCTGGACTGAGAATTTCTGTAATGAAAGAGAAAACAAAGATGCGGAAAAATACAAGTAAAGGGTTTTCAAGAACAAAATTAATTGTGATAGCAAAGTTTCCATCCTAACATATACATAAAAAGAAATATACAGTGAAGACATTTACACGATAAAATTTTTTTAATACATTTAGAAGTGTTTCGTAACTATTAATAAAATATATAGATATATATATATATATATAAACATTATATATAGTGGCATTATAGTTACACAGATGGTTATTATGTAGTTAATGGTATGGTTATGCAAAAATGTTGTAGTTACGCAGACATTACACGTATTTCATATATGAAATACTTTTAAAAAGTATAATATATTAATGTAGAGTTCTGTAAAGATATACTTGTAACAAAAGTCCAAGCTAAATTGCATTTTGCTATCTTATCCACCTCCTAAAATATTAAAGTAAAATTGTGGAGAAAATGGTATAATTTAATGTATTTGAAATAAATTTAATCTGAAACCGATTTTTCCAAATTATATCTAATATTTTTGGTATCGATTTTTCCAAACCGAAAAATATATTTAAGTGCACACCTACGAATTTATCTTTATTTCTAGAGTTATAATATGACACAACACTGCTGTGTGCGTTTCACCAATAATCCTATAAAAACTATGCTTCAACTGACATATTTTGTCAGACAGCTCTACAACAAATCGAAAACTAAGCAGTAGGCAAACACTTTGCTATTCTACAAAGCTTTCTGCTTATTGCTAGATTTTTTTTTTTTGTCTCTTGAAGAAGTTTGGAAGCGACGTTTAATATTTGTTCCGTTTTCTCCTTTCTTTTTACTCGTCCCTCATTCAATATGCATTTTGGCATGTTTTTGACTTCCCACTGTACACACTAGAGACAATAGGAAGACCTGCACACGGTCTGACAAACTGCACTTGAATCTTTTAGTTCTCCTGAGAGGTCGATAGGAGACAGGGAATCGCTAAAGAAAAGGATGGAATAAATTCTTTTATTTAACTGAATCTTATGGGATTTACGTTAAGTACTGGAGGATGAAGGATATGCAATCTTAATAATCTGGGAATTAGAGATATTACTGAAGTCATTGACTTTCATGTTGACTGGGATTAGAAGACTTTTCCCTTTAAAATTCCAAAATATGCAAACTAAATTTTCTTTAAAAAAAAAGCATCTAAAAATATTTTATAGAGAAGAAAAGTTTAAATAGATCTGAAAAGACAACTGTCTTGATTATTATTGAAGACTGTTTTATCATTTTGGAATAAACAGAATTAGTTTTTGAGTATGATGAACTACTTTAAGGGGTATCCGACTACGTTCGGAACCGTGATTTTAAAAAAGCGCATAAATGGATAATTTTCATGATATTTGGTGTCAATCAGATTAGAATACATGCATAAAATTGTTTTAAGAACTTTTTGACAAAAAAAATTATTTAAATGCAATATTTTGGCAAAAAATTAACTTAGAATAATCTTTTTTCAAAATGTTCTCCTTTTGTGAAAAATCCTTCTATTATACTAATATTTTGCCTGTATATAGCTCAGATCTCTCTACAGAGGCTCAACTAGAATTTTTGAAAAATTCATATTATTTTCAGAGTTACTACCAATTGAAATAATTATTGGTGTTTTTTTCTTAAAATTGCTCCCCTTTGTTGTCGTAAAATATAGATAAACCCACTTCTAAGTTATATATTTCACAAATTCTAGTTGAGCCTCTGTACAGAGGTCTGAGCTATATACAGGCAAAATAGTATTATAATAGAAGCATTTTTCACAAAAGGAGAACATTTTGAAAAAAGGTTATTCTAAGTTAATTTTTGGTCAAAATATTGTATTTAAATATTTTTTTTGTCAAAATGTCCTTAAAACAATTTTATTCATGTATTCTAATCTAAATTACAGTAAATATCCTGAAAATTATCCATTTATGCGATTTTGCAAAATCACGGTTCCGAATGTAGTCGGATACCTTAAATCAACAAAATTTACTGTATATAGGAAGTTTGAATTCTTATTTATCATACATACGCTAAATATTCATTTTAAAAGTAATTAAAAGTTAGAAAACCCGTGAGAAGTAAATATTTGTTTTTTTATTTTTATTACTTATTAAATATTCTATTTTAAAGATGAAATACTGTGAATAAAAAAAATTCTAACTTTCATCTTTTTAATGTCTTACGACTCTTACAAAACCAGGATTTATTATTTATATATAATTAAACTCCACAAAGAAAGCATATTAAGTTAAAATTTCAGTTAAATAATTATATATGAGGTTAAAAATGTAATATGTAAGCCATATGAGAATTGCATATTATTTATTTCATGTACTGTTTTATAAAATTATCAACAAAAGTTTTAAAAGGTTTTGACTTTGATTTATTTTGTGTTAATCTCATAAATTATGTACTATCTTTTTAAAGCAAACATTTATTTCTTACATCTTCAAGCTAACAAATCAATGCAAACAAAAATAATATGAATCTAATCTTTATTGCATCAAAAAGACACATTGTTATCAAATAATTCACATATCTTTTGTTAACATTACTCCAAAAAGTGTTTTTCCATATAACTTATTTCAATCTTAAAACAAAAGTTAATTACCATTAAAATGCAGTGAATAAATTTAAAATTGCCCTGAGAAATATTACAATATAGATAGCTTGGGCAATATTTTAAAATATTTAAAACCAAATAGTATCAATTTCAGCATAAGAAAATTAACATGCAATTAGCTTTATTACTTGCTGATTAAACAAAAATTTTTAAGAATGGAGATGATTATGGCGTCTTCCGTTTTATTACAAAATAAATTAATCAGTGATGATTGGTTTTTTCATTAGAGTGTTAATGTTAACCGAAACCACATTAAGTCATATGGCATTATTTTCTTGAAAAATGGTATCTTATTGTAATATATATGTTAAAAATTAAATTAAATAATTGAAATTTTCAATCTGTAAAATGGAAAGCGAAAAGTTTTAATAATATAGATAATTATGGCGTCTTCCGTGTCATTACAAAAGACATTAATTATTTGTATTAAATTCTTTAATTGGCATTAGTACTAACTGAATCAATTAAGTCATATGACTATTTTCTCGAAAAATGGTACCTTACTGTAATATATATTAAATTAAATTGAATAATTAATATTAAATATATTAAATGCATGCATTATTTTCCCGTTTCATGCTTATTTAATGTAAGGCCTTTTGATTCTGTTTCTTTGAGTCTATGTTATTACAATATTTTTAAAGTTAAATCATTAAATATTTCATAAAAAATCTTTAATAATGCTTAGATTAATTAATGTAGATTTCTAGATGTCACACAAAAACAAATGAATGAAATTAACATTCAATATTAAAGTTATTTTGTATTTATGTTCTGTATATATTTTAAAATGCATTAAATGCATACATTATTTAATGTGCGCTTTGATTCTGTTTCTTTAAGTTTATACAATTACAAATCTTTTTAATGCTAAATCGTCAAATACTTCATGAAAATTCATTAGTACTGCTTAAATTAATGTAGATTACTCGATGGCAAACAAAAATAAAGGAATGAAAAGAGTTAACATTCAATATAATTTTTTATTATTTATGTATGTATTTTAAAATGTATTAAATGCCTGCATTATTTTACCGTCCCATACTTATTTAATGTACCTTTTGATTCTGTTTCTTTGAGTTTATGCTATTACAAATATATTTTAGGCTAAATCGTTAAATATTTTATGAAAATTCTTTAATATTGCCCAAGTTAATTTATATAGATCACTCTCGATGGCATACAAAACCAAATGAAAATGAAACTAACATTCAATATTAAAGCTATTTTTATTTCAAATAGCCTACATAACATTCGAGTAACATTTGAAGAGAAACGTCCCATCTCTTAATCTACCACGGCTCTTAATTCTCTCTCTTCCAAAAGCAAAAAGATTCATTTCATCTCTCTGAGCTCACCGCAATTGAACACGAGGTTCAAGTACCCCCAATTATACCTTTAAAATGAAAACGCTCCCTCAAGCCGCCGGCACCTGGCCAGACTTAATGGAGCTAATAAATAAGCGCATTTCAAATGTGGACCCCCAAAATGTGTATCTTCTGATGGTAATGAACACCGGGCCTATCAATAGAATTCTGAATGCTTGGAGGTGTCTCCCATATTCATGAGGAATTGGCGTAATCTCTTAATTACATAGAGTTTGTAGCTGTCTCTCATTAGATGGAGTCTACCAGGGTTTCTGTTGAGGAAGATGGCCTGCGTTAATTCCCGCTCGCTAAAGTGTCTTCGCTCCCATTTCAGTTCATTAGGAGTTGCATTGAATTTGGTCAAAGGATAGCAAGAGAATGCTCCTGGTTTGGACTTTCTCTTCTCTTTGGCTGCAGTGGTGAAAGCTAAAGAAATGGCGTTAAGCCAGGATTACGAAAGCCTCTGTTTGTTTCCAGATTTGTTTTTCGTTTACTTTTCCCCGAGTGACGCTAATACCTTATTCTTTATCTATGAGACTAATACTAATTTTATCCGATGTTTGCTTCCAATGATTGATGCAAATTTTTATTTAAAAAAAATGTTAGGAAAAACATTAGGAATATTTTTT
>BMAV01022168.1:1003540-1027345 GCA_019973955.1 Trichonephila inaurata madagascariensis | reverse complement strand
GTCGTGTAAATGACATCTCTCGGATCCACTGGTCCCAACACCTCCTCACAACACAATCAGAGCGGCCTAGTTGATGAGCTACTCGCCTAGCTGACCACCCAGCTTCCATCATGCCAATGATCCCCTCCTCTCAAACTGCGACAGCTGTTGATATTGTTTTCGAAAGCGGCGTAATGGCATGGCTACCACATTTCTTTGTAAACGATTCAGCACACTCAAACAAGCTTTGGTTACCTGTTTTATACTCTACAGAGAATGACGTTAAACTCCCTTTATCGGCTATACGTAATGCGCAAACACGCTGCATTTCTAATCATTTACATATCTCCCCAACATGTACCTTCATGCCAAGTTTCGTTACGATCCCGCAATTATTTCTTGGTGGGCTAATTTTTTGTCCATGGGTATATATGTATTTTTTTACTCAACCGTGCAGTTTTTTGATAAGGTTTCTTTTTTTAAGTAACTTATAAATAATAATAGCTTTGAATCTCGGTCTTTTTATTAAAAAATATCTCAAATAATTTAGAAATTCAATTTTACTCTTCAAGTGATTACTTCTGATAATTTCAAAATAAAATTATTTTTGTATTTTGTTTGTAAATATATTGAAATCTTCGTTGAAGCTTGAAAAATCTCTGAAGTTACGATAAACACTAGTAATGTTACTGGGAAAATTCTGATCAATGACATGCATTTTTTTAAAAAAAATTACTTTCAAACTAGTTTTTATAAGAATAAGCGTCAAAAATGTCAAGAATAATTTTTTAATTAATAGCGTTAATAAATAATGAACTAATAATAAATTTTAATTTTAATAATAAATTTTAAACTCAAAAAAATGCGTTCTATTTTTAGAGTAAAACTCGAATGAGTAAATTTTAACGTCGCACTCCTCAGCTACACGAGGGCTTTTCGCGACGGACCTCGTAATTTTGAACCATGGACAAGTGATGAGGACGACATCTGAACTGCACTCCTATCTCCTAACTACCACACCACACCAATGGGAGGATGTTTGAGCTCTCGACAGATTTGTCGTGCATCGCTCCCCTACACGGTGGGTCTTTAGTGGTACTGGGCTAGAACTCGTGACAAACCAGCCACGATCCTATACCTTGACCTCTAGGCTTCCGCGACCACAGGTTTAAACTCGAAATTGGAGTATTAAAACAAGTAATATTAATGATAATTTCCATTACATTTTTGGCAAATTATTCTTTGAAATATTTGATCTCTTAACCTCTAACATGAATAATGAATGCAAATAGTAAGTTTTTTTCTTTTTTATGAACTGGCTGTGAAATACAATTAATATATTCAGGCTTAAAATTATTAAATTGTTAGAAAATTTCTAGCAAACTATTTCATTGATTTTTTTTTTTTTGATGGAAATCAATACAGTGAAAATCGTTTAACACGAAACTGAGGGGACTGAAATATTTTTTGTGTTAAAAGAATTTCGTGTTAAAGGAAAATAAAATGTATTCGACAAAATTAAGTTTATTAGAGTATTAGAGTACATTTTATTTACATCGATATGTATGTATCCATCAATTAATAAAAATCAAAGAAACAAAAACGTTCAAAACAGCTTAATGAAATTTAATACAAAATTTTCAAGTTTTGGGGAAAATAAAACATTTATTGAGTTTTTTAAAAATAATCTGAGTTCTTTCATTGTCCTTTTTACCATCGAATTGTCAAAAAATTGTTCGAAGTAGTACATTTTGTTATTCGTTTCACTATTGGAATGTGTCTAAATAATTGAGCATACTTTTCATGATATTCCTCATTTTGGATAATATGGGAACATGAGCTGCATCATTCATTTGATTTAAGGATGGAAGGTGAAAGAAGCTCAGAAAAGCAAAATTGGCTCGTTTTGTTGGCTATTTCGAGGGTATTTCAAAACAAAGTTACTCTTCTTTCTACGAACAATGCGAAAACACCTCTTTCATTTCATATACATCTTAAGTTCCGCCAACGCGGCTGGTGTTTTCCGTCTTTTGTTCCTTCCGAGACGGAAAATTTTTTCATGTTAAGGTATCCGACTACGTTCGGAATCGTGATTTTGTAAAAGCGCATAAATGGATAATTTTCATGATATATAGTGTCACTTAGATTAGAATACATGTATAAAAATGCTTTAAGGACATTTTGACAAAAAAAAATTTATTTAAATACAATATTTCGGCAAAAAATTAACTTAGAATAACCTTTTTTCAAAATGTTCTCCTCTTGTGAATAATGATTCTTTTGTTATAATATTTTGCCTGTATATAGCTCAGACCTCTCTACAGAGGCTTAACAAGAATTTTTGAAATATATAACTTAGAAGTGGGTTTATTCATATTTTACGACAACAGAGGGAAGCAATTTTAAGAAAAAAACGCCAATAATTATTTCAATTAGGGAAAACTCTGAAAATAATGTGAATTTTTCAAAAATTCTTGTTGAGCCTCTGTAAAGAGGTCTGAGCTATATACAGGCAAAATAATATTATAACAGATGCATTTTTCACAAAAGGAGAACATTTTGAAAAAGGGTTATTCTAAGTTAATTTTTTGCCGAAATATTGTATTTAAATAAATTTTTTTTGTTAAAATGTCCTTAAAACAATTTTATACGTGTATTATAATCTAAGTAACACTTAATATCATGAAAATTATCCATTTATGTGCCTTTTTAAAATCAAGGTTCCGAACGTAGTCGGATACCTTAAGCAATTTTGGTTCGTGTGAAGGGAAAAAATGCATACAAATACATAGTAGCTCGTCGGGCCCGTTGTATTATTTCGTGTTAACCGATATTTCGTCTTAAGCGTTTTTGCGTTAAACGTATTTCACTGTATATTCATAAGTATAGATATCAGAAAGCTGAATACATGAAGTTTGTTTTTGTATAAAGAGTAGTAATATAACCCAGAAACTTGCTGAAGATCTGGTTTGAGCAAAACGGATGGGAACAGTGAGATGACTTTGTGGTCTATATGTGGTGTGCATAAAAGAGATCGATTCAGATGAAAGGAGTGATTGTGCGGGGTTGTGATAGTATCGTTTCTACTGCTCTAAAGTATGTTACCTAAAGGTGATCAGTGGTAGTGGATGACAATTAAGGTTTCTCCTGTTAAAAACACAATTATTTGGAGGAGAGAATGCGATTCCAAATGAAATAGTTGCGTGAGTAAGATTTTTATTAACAATGTGCTATGAGGCAACGTGAAGGCTCTATTGTGGTGACGGGTCTCATAATTTTGAACCTCTATCTAAATGAGCTGGCAGCACCTTTTTTTCTAGCTACCACACACCAACAGGAGAACATTGAGCTTCGACAAATTTAACGTGCATCCGCCCCTATGTACGGTGGGTCTTCAGTGGCACCAGAACTCGAACCCGCGATACTTAAGCCACGAGTTCCTGACCATAACCCCTAGGCTACCGTGAAGAATGGTTGCAGAATGTGTCAAGGCGATTCGTAAGGGTCGAAATGTGACTGTGAGTTTGCACCTCACACAAATCAGTCCGTCTATTTCCTAGTATCAAATTAACATCGTGCGTGGTCTCCTTTCCATAGACTGTAGATAAACTATTCGGTAATTATTCGTTAGAAGTTGGTCTCTGTCACTTCAAACGGTGTGATACGTATTGATGAAATGTCTTAACATGAGAAAAATTTTGCCTCTTTCGATTTTCTCACCGACGAACGCAAACGATATGTGCCCCGAATACCACAATGAGGAAAACGCATTCTTGCAGCATATTTTCATCTTTGATGAGACGTGGGCACGCGCCTCTGAGCCAGAATTAAAGTCTCAGCCAAATAAATAGCGTCACTCAGGTCCTCTAAGTCCGCAGAAGGTTCTATAGGAACTCAGTCGAATAAAGGTTATGCTGGTAGAGGCATTCGATTGTTAGGGTGTTATTCTGTTGTTGTTTCCAATCCCCTTGAAGCAGGAAAGCCTACACCAAGTCCATTTGACCTTTCCGCATAATAGTGTTACACACCAGGTCTTGATCTTCAAAGAACTGTCGCAGGGAAATGCCCCAGCAGTCCAGAAGATGAGCAGAAGCAAGGAGAGAGCAGGGACAGGTAAAGAAAGACTTTACCCCCTGCACAAAAGTCTTACTACGCAGGTGTCCGCTTCTAAAGCGCGCGGGTGTCATTCTAGCACATAGTTTCAGAGATCTTTGAACACACTCCGCACTCACCTAACATGAGTCTTTGTGACTTAGAACTAATTCCTAAGTTAAAAGATCTTCTCTAAGGGATCAAATTTCATTTTGTGACATTTTGCTCCGGATATTAGGATGATCCGACGTTATCTATCCTTACCAATGGTATCCTACAGCTTCCCGAGATTTGGCAAAATCTCAGCTAAACTTTTATGATAATTATATTGGAGGAATGTAATGCAATTTTATTTGTAAATTCATTAAAAATGTCTCTGCTGACACTACTTCTCCCTTACGATTCTTGTACTATATTTCAACAGGAAGTTCAATGCGCATGTTTGATTTAATTCAAAACCTCATAATTTTCTGAAAAAAATTTACAGAAAACCATGTCAAAATCAGTGCATTTTGTATCAAGTATCTCCCATTAAAAATAAAATGCTCTTAAATTAAAAAAGAAAAGAAACAAATTGTTACTGTAATCTTAGAAAACTATAAGGAATCTTTATAGTTTTTTTTCCATATTTAATATTTATTAATACTCGAATTCCAACAAATGAAAATATCAGTTTCTACAATATAACTAGCTTATACTAGCTATACATACATGAAACATTTTATTAGACATGTATAAAGAGAAAAAGAAGAAAAACTGTAGGCTATTATTCCGAACAAATTTATATGTATATCTCTACTTTAACTTATTATTTTATAAAACAGCATTTTTTACAGTACTAACTACACTGAAGATTCAATAGATTCTTCAACATCTTCACCAAATTATTTCAATCGCTCAAATAGCTAGATTCATTTTATATATATATAAAAAAAAATATTATTCCCGTAACTGTAACTGAAAATGTCGAAACAGATGTTGAAGTAAATAGTTTTCCTTAGTAAAAATAAAAATAAAAAATGACTGTAATAGTTTCAACCATTTAGTGAAGATGAAGAAGATGACACTGATCGTTACGAGAAGTGTCTCAAAAAGTTACACACAGAAAAAAAAGGACTGCTTCAACGAGCTCTATTTGTTAGTGGCCTTTATTAGTACTCTCCATTATTGTACAGAGAAATAAAACTTTATATAAAAGGTATATGAAAACAGCTACTATATATAAAAGTTATATTACGTAAGAATATTGCTCAAAAGTTTTATTACATCAAAATAAGTAACTAGACTTCAATGAAACAAAATTTAGAACTTTCTTTTTTTTTTTTATAAAATATACTTTAAAATAATAATTTTTTGTCTGAGGTAATAAAAATTCTCTCATATTGGATTATGTAACATATTGTTTAATTTTTGTTGTGAGCAGAATTTCTCGATGAAATTGTTCCTCCATTATCTAATTATAAAAATGAAATAAAATCCATATGGTATGAACATAGACTTTCAATACCAGCCCGTTTGTTCAAATGTTTCTCCAATTGCCTTAATTTAGTGCTTCTCAAACTTTCAATATTTGCACCCCAATTTTCAGTTCTAATTTTCATCACCTCTCAGTTATAATAAATGCAGTAATAATGCACTTTGACGTAAAGCTACAATACGACTTTAATTATAATCCGTACAAATTATCAAGATAAGTATCAAACTTTGTTTATGACAAGCCCGTGGGAGTCACTATTAATTATTGAACTTGTATTTAATTTAGTATTAATAAAATAATTATCAAATACTTTGATTTTTCTGTTATATCAGCTTGAATGTGTATATTGCTTTTTATTTTGTCAGAATGTATTTTGTTTTGTTTCCTCTCAGTAAATTAATAATTATTTTAAGTATTTTATTATCCACTTTTCGATATGCTCGCGCCCCCCACGGAGTATTATCACGCCCTGTTAGAAGGGGGGACCCCACAGTTTAAGAAACGCTGCCTTAATTTATTGGGATATTAAGTCCCACTGAAGCCTTATTTTTTAATATTATTTTATGGTGCTTAAAAACTTTTTTATTTGTTCTCATCATTATATATTCTAAAAACTATATTCAATCTCAAATCAAATTCGAGGCCTTGTAACATGAAGTGAAACTTAAATTACGAGCTTCTGAAATGGATGATATCTCCATTAAAATGGTTTAAGCAGGCTATTAGACCATTTACGTTACCTAGCCCGTTTCACTCTTACTTGAGTTGAAAGCTACCAAATGGTCTATTGACAATGACCAGAATAAATTTGGTAGGAAACACATGAAAAGAACAGGAATGCTTTTCTAGAGGACTTCTGAATGGGGACTGATTCAAATTGAGTTAACAATAATTGGGAAAATATACGAGAAAGAAAATTCCGTCATATATCAGTCAATCAGAATGTGGTACAAGGAATGGTGAAACGCGTGGAATTTTATTATTTTAAATATTGATAGTTAAAGCAATCTATGCATAGTGATAAAGAATTGGACGCGAGCGCACAAATGCATTTTTTTTAAAAAAAATATATATATATAATAGGTAAAAAAGGTAATTGAGGTTGCGATAGCATCGTTAATACAGTAAAAGACTTATAATTAAGGGGTCGAAAGTTTAGGTATTGTCGCGTATTAAATAACTTGGAGCTCTCACTCTGATATATTATGGGAAATTGATTGTGAGATTCTAGCTCAAGAGTCTTTCTCATTACTATGGTTCAAACTACCGTGATTGTCGAGTGGTTGTGGTATCAAACTCAAAAAACTGGCGTTATATCAGTCCAATGGTGGGTTCCAGTTCTGGTGCTACTAAACATTAGCCCTGTTGAGGGGTTGATGTTCATTAATTCTGTTGAGTCGCACAGTCCTCACTTTGCCATGTTGTGGAATTTTGGAAAGTGAAATGTCAGCTCAGGTGTTGCTCCCGTTATTTGACCAAGTTTGAAAACTGAGAGGTCCATATAACTCTAAAATTTTTTGGGTGAGATTGAGCCTCATGGGCATTCCCCCAATAGCTTTTGTATTGTTTCAGAGGGCGACGTCAAATCAAATATTAATGCGCTACTCGTTTCTGTATGAATTCTGATGTTCATTTCTACTCCAACTAATTTAATTACCCCATCCAATACACAAGCTTAACCTGCGATTTTTGTGGTGCCAGCTCAAGTGCCGTCTTTGTTACTTGATCATGGTACAAAATTATGAGGTCTGTCACCAATAGACCCTCGCATTACTTAAGAGTGAGATGTTAATAATCACTCACTCTCTGACCTCCTGAGAATTTTCTTTAACCCTTTATCTACCGACGGTACTTGTAAGTACCACTCACTTTGAAATTACATAGAATAACCATTTTTACGAATACTCTTACGAATACTTAGCATGAACATTCTTTGAAATCCACTCTCCCAAGATATATAGCAGCACAGGTTCTATGATGAGTATTTTAGCGGTGAAGATGAATAGTTTTGTAGCAGAAATTGCGTTTTTGGCTGATGGTGTTTTCAGAGGATTGTGAGGATTATCATTTTTGTCCCGAAAAAATAGTTAATGTCAAGAGATAAGTGCCTTATTCTTTTTTTTCTGTTAATGAAGACTTTAGAAAACGATTTGACAGTTTATTTTAAGTGAACAGTGTATATAATTAATTTTACTGTTGAATATCTTTAATTAATTTATTAAATAACTCTAACGGGGGATTAAATTTCCCAAAGTTGAATATTTTGCTTATGTATATCCCTTAATTTTCAATATAGTGATTGAAAAAAAATTGCTTGAAAAAAACTGCGGTAAATCATAATGCGGTAGATAAAGGGTTAAGCTAATAGATTAGCATTTTCGTTCATAAGTTTTCTAATTGGAGAATGGAGAACGGCCCCGGTAGAAGAGTGTTTATGTTCGCGAACTCCTGTTCGCTTCTGTCGAGTCATGTCTTATGCCACTAAAGATCCGTCATGTAGAGAATCTAACGTGCATTAAATCTATTGAGGCTCCAAGTTCTCACATTGGTGTGGTGTAAAAGTTTATATAGTGGAATACCACTTGGTATCGTCTTCATTACGTAGTTAGGGTTGGAAATTTCAAGGTTCATTGCCAATATCCCTATTGTTACTTCCGTGTGCAACATTAATAATTAATCAATCAAGAAGATATGTTATACAGCTGCTTCACAAATGGGAAATCCATCAAAAGTTCAGCCGATTTTTCTTGGACAAATGTACTTTTTCCTGTTTACCAGTGGTTAACAATGGGACGCTCGTGTACGTCAATGTATCCACAGCGTATATTAAATGTGCTTTTATTAGAAAGGGTGTGTTCAGATAGTATATTTCCCATTCTTTACCTTTTTGTATATCTTCTATAATTAATAATTAATTTTTTATATTTTTTCGAGTTTTTAGTTGTAGGGGTACTCATAATTATCGCTGTTTTGTAAACAGTTTTTATAATTTTTCTAGCCTGAATGTAATATAATAATATTTATTTTTGTATAAAGATGTTAAAGTTTAGAGTTTATTAGTATTATCTATATTATAGTCATAGCTTTTTTTGTTACTTTAATAAAATATTTTGTCCAATAGATACCTAATTTTTTAAAAATTAATTCTACATATATAGTCAAAAATGATAATAAATGTTTATGTTCTAAAAATAGTTATTTTTTCCTATATAATTTTAATTAAAAGTTTTTTTAAACGATTAATAAGAGTAAGAGATTTCAAGTAAGTTTTTATATTAAAATAATTACGTTAAATGTTAGGATGAACCAGATACCATTTTTCTTCTATTTAATTATTTAATAATTACTTTTGTAATTTAATTTTGCTTTATTTCATATATTTCATGTATATTTTTAAAATCTTAATTTTGATTTTTTTTTAATTATTTCATGCATGTAAAACATTTATCTTGGATGAATATACCTACGAATTTAAAAACAAGTTTGATTATATGTTATACAACAGTCTGATTCGAAAATATATTAAGTTACTAATTCTTTTCAAAAATTGAACTATGCACCCTCAGGAATTTTTAAAATTTTTGTAACAAAATAATTACAGACCTTTTTAGTATATAATTCATATGTCATACTTGGTACTTATCGAGAGATTTATTTGCATTTTTATTAAATTCTTTTTGCTCAAAATTAGTTTTATGTTTAAAATGCTTCTTGTGATTCAAATTATGTTCGTAAAATGTTTTTTAACATATATAATAAAGAGATTTTTGTTAATTTATATTTAAAATCATTTTTTATTTGAGACATTTTTGAGTGTTTTTCCTTACCACACACACTATAAAAAAAATGCAGTATTAAGTCTAAAAAAATCAACTCTATCAGAGATTCAATATTCTACACGGTGGCAGATTCTAATATAATTTAAAACTGATCATTTTTTTTCTAAGAACTATAATGCTTTGTATGGAGTTCCTTGACTATCAATCAAAAGTAAGAATTTTAACGCTTTGAATACCTTTTCTCTTTAAGGGTTACTAGGGTAAATATGTGAAACCTTTATCAAGGAACTTAATGGTTCCATTAGTGAGAGCAAAATAGTCCTTTAATAATCCCTTTATAATAATTAGATAAAATTGTTAAAGTATCCTAAGAACATTGCATGTAAATAATTTCATAAATTGATTGTATTTGTTCTGTATTAACATACAAGTATTTTCTTTGCATTCAACATTGCAATGTTTTGAAATGGTGAACTCAACGATTCTGAAACGAGTCCAACTACTAATAGTTCAATTCTGTTTGATTTCTAAATTTGCATTTAAAAAGTCTTTTGAAAAATTTTGCAAGTGAAAGAAATAAGATCAAATTTTCAGAGATTCAAACCTAATTAAAATAAAAATTTAGAAATATAAAAAAAAAAATCACGTCAAAATTTTAAAAAAATTGACATTAAAAGAAGAAAATGATTTAATAAATAAATACATTTTTGTTTGAAAACTACGGAATAATATCATTAGTCATATAGAAATTGGTAATATCAGTAGTCATATAGAAATTAGAAAAATGCTTATATACGATGCGTAAAGTAAAAGATTTTTATGTGAGGAATCAGATAAGGTGTATCCTTGCCCCTTTGTCTTAATTCTAAACTATGATGCCATTTACAAATAGACCGTTCTTGTGTGTGCTTTAATGTATTCAAAAAAAAAAAGATGCATATAATTTTCGTTTCTGCTTGTTTATATTTATTTGTGACACGTTTTTAAATATGTTTTTTTCAGACAAGACATTGAAACATATTAGTTTTTTTTTTTTTGATTTACAGAACAGCAAGAATGATTAATAAAAAATATTACTGGTGTATTTTCTATTTATTAGTCAAATGTTAAAAAAAATATCTATAAGTATTGCAAAACAACATTAAATTATTTCGTGCAATAAACTTTCGATAATTTAATTCATAATCTATTAGATATCAAGTACGAGAAAAAACATTCATTTAAGCTCGATATTTAATAACAGTATATTTTTAAATATTTTATTACTTCAGAGTTAGCGCAGAATTTTAAGCAAAAACTCAACTTTCTGAAGTTGATCTTAAAATCGACCGCAGGAGCAAAAAATTATCCCATGTTACAGTTACATTTTTTCTTTATAAAATATTTTCACATTTTTTTATTTTTATTTTTAGATACATGTTATAAAAGTTATTAATTTGCGGTGCATTAAAGAACTTTTTTTGTGTTACAGTTCTCGTCTCTTCTACACTTCTTTCGCGACGCATCTTTTTAAAGTGTTTAATGTTTCGTAACGACTTTGAGTTCATGATTAAACCACGAAAAGATTAAATTGAGAAGTCGGTTAACGAAAAAAAATTTTTTTTATTGTTCCATTTTTTAAACCTTGGCAAGTTTGCAAAATTCCCTTTCAAACCAACGAAGAAGAAATTATGAATAATCCGAGATGAGTTCTCACAGTAAATTAAAATGGCCAAACATTCAAAAACCAGTGGGACTTTTAATTGCAGCAAAGTTAGGGAATTAAGCTTTAATTTGCCACCGTTCTAGCATTAGGCTCCACCACCGCTATAAATAAAATTCTCTTGCGCTTAAGAAACTTTAAACTTTCAATTACCAAGTCGCCGAAGCAATAAGAATATTTTTTTCTTTTTTTTTTTCCTATTGTTTAGCTAGTGACATAAGTTTTCTGTTTTGTTAATGGAAGCTTGGAGAGGAGCTATTAAGGCGAATGTTCTACAATGCAACCATTAAAAGAGAGCCTAATGCCCTACAAGGCATTAAATTTCCTCAAAATGGAGCGGTAGAAAATTATTTTAAGCTCTATTAGAATTTAAAAGATACCGAGTTTCCATTTCGAACGACTATTCAACCTTTAAATACTCTGTCTGTTTGCGGAATATTCCAAATAGCGACGAAAATATCAAAAATGTTTTTCTTATTTTTTTTTTTTTTTTTTTCATTTTGAGGTCGAATGGTGTAATGCGGTTTTCGGGTATAAAAAAGTAATGCTAAAATGTTTCTTAAAACTGCAGTTAGTAATGCATTTTTAATAGTTTAATAGTAAGCATCTTTCTCATTTGGGACTTTATTTCTACGTTATCTAAGTTTATATGATTTAAAGAGGAATATAAAAACCGTAAAACGCACGCGCGATAAATGCTTTTTTTTTAAAATTGTGTTATGGAATCTACAGAAGAAACGTTAGTTCGACAGAAAGTGAATACGTTCGTTTAAAAGAAGTTAAATAACAATGAAATACAGCTTGTTAAGTTTTAATGGATAACTTAAGATAAGAAAATTTTTAATTGTTGGAAACGATAAATTGACGTAATTTAAGCTTTAGCAATGCGAAATCTCAATTATCAGAGGTTTTTATGCCATTTGTGTTGAATTATAAACTTTGATTTAATGCATATGAAACAATACGCATTGTTTCGAACGAACATTAATTAATAAGTAGCATTAATTTGCCCCTTTTTACAACATTTTAAAAATAAATAAGTTCTAAATTGCTATTATTTAAATATTTATTACCGAAAAAGGTCATAAGCATGTCCAACGTTGTGTTATGTTTCTTCTGACTAAATATTTTACTAAAGAATATTATATGACGTTTGAATTACAAGTGAAATTTGCTTTATTAATATCGGATATCATATCTAATCTTTAAAAAAAAAATTAATCTAACTTTTAGTAAAGTAGAGAATTTTTTTCCCATGGGGGGGATTTTGTAAGAAAAATACAACGAATTTATACTTTTAAAAATATATTATTGAATGCATTAACATATAAAAAATTGTACTAATTTCTTTCATTTTTAAGAAACATTAAATTACACTATTTTTCTTAAACATTTCTTAATTTTGAACATTAACTGCAAATGCAACTTTAGTTTTATTTATTATACAAAGTTATTTTTATAGATGTGAAGTCTTAAGCATTAAATAGCCAATTTTCTTGTGAAAGTTTTCTTTGATACTTCTTCCATAATAATGAACTGCTTTCCGTAGTCAAATGTATCTCTCACTGGTTGAAAATGTTCACATAATGTTCATACTTGTTCAATAATGTTCATGATTCAAAACCAATAGCTTTTGTCATTACTTGGAATGAGATAAATATTTTTAATTAGTATTAGAACTTGTAGTTTTGAACACTTTTATTCATTAAAAAAATGCAAAAAATATTTATTAAGGCATTCGTCTAGTGACTTTCGAAAATCGGTAATTATCAAAATAAACTTATTAGCCAACCGAAATCTCAGAACTCCTATCTTATGTTTCTCGACTAATTTAGCGTAATTAGAGTATTTCTCCAATATTTTTAGCAATAGTATTTTTGAAATAATATGAATTGCGTTTTGAAAGATTCTTCCCGTATATTACTAATTAACTTTTACCGGATAAAACTTAGTTAACACCACAGCACGTGTTTTTTCTGAAGAGGTTGTCATCATGATACCTTTACTTTTACTGTGACGAAATATTCGTTAATGAACATTTGATATTTTGTTGCTTAAAACCGAAACGTATTAATTATAATTGAATATGAGCAGATCCTATATACTATTCCTATAACTGGTTTTTTTTATATATTTCAAATGTAGAGTGGATAAATAACATGGGTTTTTGATTCTTAATTATACCCGAAATTTAATTGCGAAACGAAACTAATTATGATTTGAAGACATAATTTTGTAGCGATCTTGTGCAATATGAAACCAATATTCGGTAACCCTTTAAAATCAAAAATCGCTGCTAAAGTTATTTGTATCATTGAGTCCTAAATATATGTGTTATTTTATCCGTCATTTCTAAGGCTGTGAATCGAAAAATAGTATTCTAATCTAGAGTATCTTGTTTATCCCCACGACTTTTCAACAGGAACGAATGCAAAGTAATCAATGTAGAGCAGAGCCTATTTACTTCATTCTTTGACAAAGAATGAAGAAGTGAAGTTTCTATTGAATTGCATAGTAGAGTGGATAATGGTTATATGGAGGAAACAAATATTTATAGGAACCTACCTAAGTGGAAAAGATATTTTTTGGTATGTAATTTAGAAGAAAAATAATTAAAAATAGTAATTTCAAAATTCATTAATGTTAATTGCCACAAAGGGGTTGAATTTTCGAAAAAGTGGTAAGACCTAATTTTGATTAGATGATTTTAGACTCGAAATAAAACTATTTTTCTACAATATAAACAATCAAAAGCGATGATTATTGATAAGTGAGTACTTAGTAGTTAATTGTACAATGTATATTGCAACATTTTTGTTCTCCAGCTCTTTCTCTACACTAGGGGTACTCAACCTATTTTTCTGCTGGGCCGCATACATATGTCAGCTATTTAACGCGGACCGCATACGTATGTTAGTTATTTCACGCGGGCCGCAACATAAGGATAAATGGTGGAGGGGAGCAATGCTTTAAGACCTAGATAATATTGGTAATTTAAAATGTGGAAAATTGATCGAAATATTATTACTTCTGTTTTGCTTTTTTTTAATTATTTTTTTTTTGTATTTTGTCACTAACACTAAATTAGAATTATTTAAGAAACAGTCCTTCACAATTTCTGCATCAATAAACGGTTTCATATGATTACCAATAATGTAACAAACTTCTATGGATGTCTTTGTTACTGCTGTGATATTACCACTGACAAAGTACTTTGTTACTGTTGCAAAGATTATTCAAAAAAGCCTACTTATCACCTCTTGAAAGAGATCTTCGAGGAAAAGTGTCATTGAATGTGATTCTTGTTTATTCGTATTTTTAAATATAGCACTTCCATGATAAATCAACAATTACTGATACATGTTTGTTTTTCGCTACAAAATAGTCACCCTCCCAATCTTCTTGAAACGATATATTTTCCTCGAATATTTTTCGCTTGCAAGAAATGAAAGATAGTAACAAATTAGTTACACCTATAAAATTGTCACTACTCTACTGTTGTCTCTTATCATAATCATTCCAAATAGAAAAATAATATCAATTCGCACTCGTACGACACCTACAGCAAAAAAACAAAATTGTTATATTTGATTTCTTCAGAAAAAAATTTCCCACCAAATTTTTAATACAATGTTCTTAAATAAGAATTTCTCAGAGCAATGGGCCATGACCAGACCACTTAAAAAGGCTCGGTGGGCCGCAGGTTGAGTATCGCTGCTCTACACCGTTGAGTCAGTTCAATCCATGCTTTTTTCTGTCTTCCTCTTTATCTCTCTCTGTAATTTCGAGATTAGGTTGTTCTTTTAAAACTGAATACTAAGCAAGTTATAAGTGTACCCGATATGTGTGTTTTTTTCTTGTAAATATTTAGTAGGTGTCCTCTCATCACAATAAATCTTAAATACTCAAATATTTGTTTTTCTTTAAAGTTAGGTTCAAGTACCTAAACTTTATTCCCCTTGTGCCAGTAATTAACATAAACATTTATTTTACTTTTTCCCTTTGTACAAATACCAAAGAACATCCGCGTAGATAAGTTTATAAATACTGAAAAAAAGAGATTTTAACCTCCCTTATTACATAGCACATAAAAATGTCAAAATACTGGCATAACACATAGAAATCGAATTTTCTGATGTAGAAAATAAGTGTAATTCATTAAGGCGTAGTGTGCCATATCAAATCGGAAAACTTAATATAAGAGGTAATCTGATCCTCTCCCCAGTGAGGCACAGGGCTAGAAGATTTGACCAACAAGATATATTCTCCATCCTCTTTAAAAGATCATTTGCAGTCATTTCACACGTGATAAATTGAGCAAAATTGTACAGTGTTACCTTGGATAGGAACACAGCATGGAACTAGAGACCACCGAAGATACCAATCCGAGAAGTGTGAAACTTCCTCACGGTGGGTAAAAGAGAATAATAATTCATCTTCTATGCTATTGAAGCAATTTGAGGAACTGTTTAAACAGGGATCACTGTTACATTTAGACTCGTAATGGTTTTAAAGAAGTTTATCGTGAAAATAGTTGCGTATATGAGGTAATGTAATTATTAATATTGTTACACATTTATTCTTCTTAAAAATGAGGATTCATTCTGATTGCAGTTGAAGTATTTAGAATTGATAAGGAAAAATAGAGAACTTAAATACAAAATGTCTGTTTTTAATTACTAATATCTACTGTTTAGAAAAAATAATGTGTTTTGTTAATACTAAAATCGCAACAAATAAAAAGATAAATAGCAACAATCTAAAAAAATATTTCGATGCAATAATATTTTTCTTTATATGGTATTCTTCAGAATTTTGGATATAATTACGTAAAAAGAGAGAAAATGAAAAGCATGGCGGGAGTTGTTTATCTGTTAAAAGTTTGTATAACAACAATCGAGAAAGTTTCTAAATTTTAATATTTTAGAAGTATTTTTTTTTAAAAAAATTATAATATTATCTTGTAATATTTTTATAGTTCTTAGTATAGTACTTTAATACTTCTTATAAATAATAATGTTTCTTTAAAAGAGTGATAGGCGTATAATTTGACTTATTTCAAACAAATTTGATCAAAGACTTCAGAGTGTTTTTAAAAACCTTAAAAAGATCAAAAGTGGTTTATAATCAAAGTCATGTATTAACTTATGAATATGATGTAAACACGAGACTAAAATTTGTTTATTGGATTTGGGCAAAAAACATAAATTGAAAAAAAATATCAATAAGAGGAGAAAAAAGGAAATACATCGAGTAATCGGATTAAAACCTTTGGTTGCGATGCTCCTCTCTAATTTTGTTCTTAACTTCATATACACTGCTGGCCAGTAAAATTGCAACATCAGGAAGAAAAACAAATAACACAAAACTTTACTTGTACGTATATAACACAATAGGAAACAAAAATGACAATTTGTAAACAATTTGGGCGCATACAGGATCCGAAATTTTTACTCATAGCTGCCTCCGCTTGGCAGCTGAAAAGGGTTCTAACATGGTTATACATTGAATCGAATGGGCTTGGGTGACAAATACGTGTAAGTCATTCTATGCTACAATCTTAGTAGCTGGATGCTTGCGGGCCAGTCTCTCAGCAGCATATGATTGGATGTTTTCAAGGGGAGAGAAATCTGGGGAGCGTCTTGGCCAGGCCAACAGTCGACCACCCTCTGGGCCGAGAAAGGTCGGGACACGACGGAAGACATATGGTTTTGCATTATCTTGCAAAAAGATGTCTCCGAGGTCTAGAAGGCACAGTCACTGACTTTAAGATCAAAAACATAAAACGCTGACTGCTCAGATTAGTGAAGATACCAACAGAGGCATTTGTGTAATCTACCCAACGGCTGCCCATATCATTACCTCAGGTGCAAAACCCATGTGAAGGTATTGAATGCAATCAGGCCACATACGTTCTCTTTAGGGCCGTCAGACAATGGCTTTTCCATCATGACGCTGCATGCAGAACCTGGACACGTATTCAAAGAGAAAATCGTACCACTCGTGAATCCAGTTTTGTTGGGGTTACTATTGCTGCCACCCGTTTTTATTCTGCACAGTCAGGGAAAGCTGAGTATATTGGTCGCCGTACAGAAAGTCTGTGCTGCTCCAAGCGAATACTTGTCAAGCTGCAAGCAACCCCATCTCCTGATTCGACGTCTGTGATTTGGTTATCCATTCCTGAAAGTGCAGGATGACAGCATGTGTACTTTCTCAGCCGTCAGTGACGGGAGGCTGATGAGATTCTTCATGGCATTTAGTATGATCATCCTGAACCTATTGATTCAATATTCCCTTGGCAGTCATTGGGCTTTGATCATTACGAGTAGTAATTGCGTGGAACGATGATCAGGATTCAAATCTTGATGCCAGTGAATACCCTCTGTGTACCAGGGATTGATGCTCGTTAAATCTATCAAGGCGCAAAATCCTTGCATGCCGTAGTGTGGAAATATGGAGATAGGGGTATTAGTTTATGTGTCATCTTTATCACTTGACCATAGTTCAAACTTACGATGTCTTTGCCTATATATTTCATGCTGCCTGGAAGTATGACGGTTAATAACCAATATTTTAAACAGTAATTAAATTACTTTACCCAATTTTTTTTTAAAAAAGAAGTGCTCCTTTTTCTCTATTTAATATTGTAAGGAAAGTTATAATAATCATTTTTATGAAGCTTAGGAATTTTATGATTCCATAACGGTCCATAGCAAAATATTTAAATATGAATAAATATGTTTTATGAAGCATTTGCAAAACTAAACTGTCAATGGAACCATTTGTCTAAAAGCCTTGCTTTACACAGAAATTGATCAAGGGCTGAAATTGTAATTAGATCAAGTGCATTACAAATGGGTTAACAATAACTAAAAAATGTGAATAATATTGACGGAACAGTTTACAAGCTTTGAAAGGTGCTTTTATGTAAGAATGATAGAGACACGAGAAGCTTTCTCATTTTAATATGTTAAATTGACCATGTTTTAATTTACATATGAAATAATCCCACTAGGCCTTCCGAATTTACCATAATTTCCCCTCAAGAATATTCCTTACTAAAAGATCATTTATATAACAATTCTCAAACATCTACAAGTTTCATTATAATAACATAAGGCAAGTTTCTCAGTGTTTAGTTTAATACAGCTTAAGAATGATATTTATTAAATTATAATTTAATCACACAATTATTTTTCAGTTTGCATTCCATTTGCAACTTTATGTACTTATGTTTGAGTCCACATTTATGAGTTAATTCTAATAAAGGGGGGGGGGACAAATTATTTCGAAATTTTCAAACTGTTACAGTACATTTTAAAACTATTCAAATAAAAATTCTGATGCTGCTTATACATTTTATTTTGTAAATGTTTGCCTAATGTTTTTTCTAGTAAGTTTCAAAATATAAAGTATTATTGAAAAAGTCCCATTTAAACTTTTATGAGTTCATTCTAGTTTTTGAGTGTGTGTGTATATTTATATTAAAATTTTCTTTATACATATATATACATGTATATATAGGCTAATTCTCTACAAACCAGAGATAACATCCAAACTATAACATTCGAAAAACACATAGACAGTAGGAAAATCACACAATGAAGGACATATCAGTAATCGAGATTAAAAATTATAAAATGGATGCTGCAGTGTTATAAACATTACTGACTTAGGACAGCCATTATATAAAATAATTTATATAAAAGTGGGGTTGAATATTTTTTTGGCCAGCCAACCTTCCCCCTTTTTTTGTAAATAACACTGAGCAAAAACCAATAGGAAATATAATGTATAGGAATATCTAAATCCATTATAAGGTAGAGGTAACTTACCTAAAAATTGCACTTACAAATGCAAAGCCCGCGCTAAATCTGAGTGCAATAAGTTATTGCCAGATTCTAGACCCTAATACAGATTTAAATCAAGTGAAGAGCTGAAATGTAGCACTTATGAAAAGTATAAAAAGAATGGAAATAAAAATTAATAAGAGTTGCAAATTATAGCATAACTTTAATAACACTAGAGTACATATTAATAAAATAATAATAAGTAATTTTATCTAATATTAGATTATGGAGATAACTATAACTATGAAATATTTAAGTTTATAGTAATAAACTATTATCAATCTCAGAATTTTAATCCTAACTATTTTTAATAGCTTTATTCATATAACTATTAATAATATATATATAGGTAATAATTTTTTATAAAAGAGACAAATAAATTGAATACTAAAGATAAACGAAACTTAAAAAATAGATATTGGAATTTAAAAAATATGGATGCTGTAGTATTATAAGCATTGCTGACATTATATGTACATATATAAAAATTGTGACACTTATTAAACACTCATATGATTTTTATCTCCCTTGTGAATGATGACGAATTCTTTGCAAATTTTTCAGGCTTTCTATTTAATTTCCTAAATAAATATCAACTTTTAAACATTTGCAGAAAGTAATGCATTTCTAAAACTTTTATGTTAGTTAGTTTAATACGAGTAACTTGCAGCTAATGAAGCCGAAGCATCCTATAATTGCATTAGAATCTATGGAATTGGATTGCTTTTAATACAATTCTATCTTATTTTGATAGTGATGTCGTTTACATGCGATGTTTATATATTTTACTTAAGCTTCAAACATTTATGTCATTAACGTAATCCCTTCAAAGGCTTATCTTCTTAAAGTAATTATGGGATTTATGACTATGTGTTATCGTTCCTGTCTTCCTTTGGGATTACTGTCTTAGGTAAACATGGATGACACACCCAAGCAACTTTCTTTTACTTTCGACCCTCTTCTTTGACAGCCAAAGCTTGGTTTTTTCACAGATGTATATTTTCAACAATTATTTACATTATAAACTTGGTTACAAGTAAACTAACAAGCGTTTGATGAGAGCATGGAGAAATATGACTTGTGCGCTGATAAAAATAGCCGAACATCTAGCATAATATTTAATAGTAAATAAAAAGCACCCCCATTCTTACATATGATCAAAGATTATTTTAAAGTACTTTTTTTATGCTTGGTTCAGTATAAAATTAACTATGAGTGTTTGTTGCATATGATAGTGTAGCTGATATATCATTGGTAATGAAACTGCTGCAAATTCAAATAATTATACTACTGTAGCTTGGCAAAAAAATTTCTTTTTGTATCTTAAGATATTTTAAATATTTTTTTTGTAATTGATTCCAAAATACTCACCTTGGAACTTGCGAAATATGACATTTTAATTGAAAGCATCCATATTGATGTATTTTCACATAATATTTATGATGCTTTATGTTTAAATTTGATATCTGTAATGCATGAAAGCTACTAATTCTTCAAAAATTGATACAAAATTTGAGAAAATTGATGTAATACTAGAAATTATCGCGTTAAAAAAAAACTGAAAAATACTATTCTGGGCAATTTAAGACTTTTTTGTTTACTATTTTATGCAAAATAAGTTGCAAAGATGCTAATGTTTAATAAAATAGGACAAATAGAAGTTATAATTCATTATTTTTGTGATGAAGTCACACTTTATAGTAAAAATTCAATTTTCTCAAAAATGATGTTTTTAAAACTGCATGGATCTTTTTCTTAGAATATAATGTATAATTGCACATGAAATTTATTTCCTCATATTACTGATATGTAACTATGTATATTCATGTGAGTTTTGGGGGGATTTTCCCAAAATATTTGACTGGAATCCATATATCGTGACAAAAAATGTCAATTTTCTTAAAATTCATAGTGATATTTTTATGTTACATGTTTTTCAGAAAACTAAACAATATATTTTCAATATTTCACTTCATTGCAAATATTAATGTTTATTTATTTTTCAGACAAGTTTTTAAGCTTTAATATTCAAAGGTATTACAATAAATGGTAACTAATTATAACTCAGATGTTTAATGCTTTTTGTCGTTGCGAGAAGTTTGTTACAGGCACATAAAAATACACAAATTTCATGTTTAAAAACAAAAACAGAATTATTTTTGACTTTCTTAGAAATCTTTTGTAGAGTTTAGAGAAAATTTTGAATTCTGAAATTTTTAGAAATTGTGTTTGCATGTGAACATACAAATCCATAATGAAACCTTTCGCAATGTCGTAAAATGACATGTTACCAAATCATTATTTTTACATATTGATACATGTTTATATTATATTTATGATGTTTTAAGGTCAAATTTGATATTTGTAATGCAACGAAGCTAAAAATTCTTCACAGACTGATACTGAATTTGAGAAAATTGATGCAAAATGCTGAAAAAATCTCGTTGAACAAAAACTGAAATATCTATTTTCCGAACATTTTAAGACATTTTTGTTTCCTACTTTATGCTTAAAAAATTAAGAAGATACTAATGCTTAATAAAATACGGCAAATACATGTTGTAATTCATTATTTTTGTGATGAAGTGCCTTTTTACATTAAAAATGCAATTTTCTCAAAATGATTGTTTTCAAACTGTGTGTATCTTTTTCGCAGAATCTACAAAATGAATGCACATGCAATTTTTACTGCACATAAATAATATGTAACTATATATAATGGAGCTACTGTTCTGGAGATTTTCCCAAAATATTTTGCTGAAAAGCAGTTATCGTAAAAAAATGACAATTTTCAAAAATTTTAAAGTGATACTTTTACGATGAGTTTTTTTGAAAAAAGTAAACAATACATTAGAAATATTTTACCATTATTTAAATAAAAATGCCTAATTAATATGCAGACATAATTTGAAGTCTTATATTTAACAGTTTCTGAGAAACGTGTTCCAAAAAAGCTATATTTAACATTATTGGTATAGGGGGTACCGACTACCTTAAGAAAGAAATAAGAGACGTGGGGGAACCACCCCTATAAAGAAATGCGAAATTAGGGTGAGAAAGAATGTTAGATAAAGAGATCGAAGGTCCAAAACTTTTTTTTATATATATTTTTGGAAAGACAGCAATATGGCCGGTTAGCTTGCGAAAGGCTGCTATGCAGCGGGAAGACCAGCGGCAGGAGGAGTGATCGGTACTTGGCGATTAATGAAAAAGGCCCTGTACGGCAGTTGGACTTCGCGAGGTTGACTTACTAGATATTTAGCTTCACTATTTTTATGGAGTGTGGACATTAAGATATCGAGTTACAAGCCTTTGAGAATAAGCCCAGCAGTTGACGATACCCAGTATAAGGGGAATTAGATGTGCAAAATGTATATCTTATATATATAACAGAATGTGTGTAAATTTTACGTTAACTATGCGTAAATAAAAAGTAATTTTTTATTAATGCTGTAACTATAATCCTTCTCGCTTCGCAGGAATTAAGTAAACTTGACGGCACGACGCTCCAACGCATAAATGAGTAATTCTTATGCGTATTTCTGGAGTCCTTACTTAGTTCAATTTCATATTTTATTTCCACAACCGTCAAGTTACTCATGTTGGTGTGGGCTGCGGTAGCCCAGTGGTCAAGGTATCGGATCATGGCAGGCATGTCATGAGTTCGAGCCCCGTACCACTAAAGACCCGCCGTATAGGGCAGCGATGCACGTTAAATCTGTCGAGAGTTGAAACGTCCTCCCGTTGGTGTGGTGTGGTAGTTAGGAGAGGGGGTGCCAGGTCAGGTGTTATCCACGTCACTTGACCATGGTTCAAAATTACGTGGTCCGTCGCCTAAAGCCCTCGTGTAGCTGAACAGTGCGACGTTAATATTCACTCACTCATGTTGGTGTCTCGTATCCATTAATATTTTTATTCCCACTGGTGAATATCTTAATCTATAATTTACCTTCTCATTATTGAGCTACAGCTACACTCTCTTCAAAGGGAAACTATGAAATGTATTATGAATGCCAAATAACATCCAATTCATTGAAAATATTCAGAAACTACAGACATTTTTTTTCGTTGCTATAGGAAGAAACTTTACAATTATTTTCTCTAAAAGAGTTGTGCAGTTTTAAACTTAATATTGCAATTCTTGTAACTCAAAAACTTATCTTGTTAAATAATTTCCCCATTTATATTATATTTGCTTGCTTGAAAAATGACACCTGATAAATTATTCGGACTTTGCACTAATAAATTATAAGACATTTTAAAAAAATTTTAATCAAATTCTACTTATGAAAAAATAATTCCATTTAACTCCATTACACTGCTTAGAATTCCTTTCTTCAACTTCTGAACAAACTTGCTTATATATTTAATTTAGTGCAGCTAATTTAAACTATAACCCTAATTGTTAAACTATATTACAAGACAGGAATATTATATTGGCGTGTAAATTTCTCTCTTATGGAGTTAAAATTGAGGTTTTATTTTAATATATAATCTAATATATATTATACTAATGGAAAGTTATTGAATGGCGTATTGAAATGTAAAATATATCCTTCCAAATTCATGCTCCGAAATGTAAAACATATTATTTTATGTAATTTTAATATACATAGAGTACAATACAATGAGTAGCGGTAAAATTATACTTTTCAATGCAAAACATCTCTATTTAAATAATTGTTAATTATTATTTACAGCGTTAACTCTTTTGTACACATATATCAAACAAAGGAATATGAATGAATCTTGTTTGAAAAATTTAATTTAATTACCTGGTTTAATAGTATTTGAAGATTATATTTTATGAAGTCTATATAATGAAGCAATTTTTCATTGTGGCTTTAGATAATTCTAAGCTACATTAAGATCTAACTATTCCTTCTATATATATATATATATATATATATATATATATATATATAT
>BMAV01022168.1:979433-1003440 GCA_019973955.1 Trichonephila inaurata madagascariensis | reverse complement strand
TATATATGACTATTTAATTTACTTAAATCCTTTTACTTGCAAATTTCGAATAGAATATAAGTGGATATATAAGAACAGTTTAAACTTAGAAGTACGTTTTCTTTTATTTCTCTTTAAATAATTTGAATATTTGAGCTTGTTTTTCAATTAAGCTGTAAGGAAACTTAGTTTAATATTTAACCATTAAAAAAACTCTAATTTTTAAATGTTTATCCTAAAAACATTTTGGTAATTTATCAATAACAGATATAACATAAAAATAATTAGGATGGAAAAAGATTTTTAGAGCTATATTCGTCTCTGTTTATCGGTTTAATGAATCAATTTATTAATTGAAAATATCTAAATCTTCTAATAACAATTTAGTTTTATATTTGGATATTAATGATTTTTTTAAAAAATAAGTGAGATTAAAAATATAACAATGTTTTAGTGTATTTAAAATATTAAAAATCTATTTTCATTTTCACTTTTTTTCAACTCAGAAAATATTTATAATTACTTTTTACTTCCTCAAAAGGCGTTTCTTTTTCGAAAATAATTTATTTAAAACAGGAATTTACGTTGAAACAAGTAAAAATATTTCATGAATTAGGGAATCTTAATACAAATAAATACATCTAAAAAGCCATGTTCTAATACAGTTCTTGTTTATTTCTGTCTAACAAGACATTTTTCACGAACAAATAATACTTAAATAAATTTTTTTTGGTATTTCACATTTAAACTATATGAATGAAAATAATAGTAATAAAAAAATTGCTAGCGAAAAACCTTTTAAAAAAGGTAATCGCCCTTCTTTCTTTATTTCGAGATTATTTATAATTTTGAGGTAGGATTTAATACCTTCTTTTTGAAGCTTATCTTCCCCCTTCCAGTTTCAGAAATGGAAATGCTTCGCTTAAGTAGCATTCTTTCTTGGTAATGGCGTTCCATCTAGAACTTAAGCCCCCTAGTACCAAAGAGCACTGTTAATGGCTCTAAAAGTCACATAGCACTGATGACTAATGCAATTGTCTATCTGAATTACTCTTTTTCCTTTTGAATGGCATTCAAGAATAGAAAGATGTCTCTGAACACTAGATCTTAAAATTCAGCATTTTATAAGGGAGAACTTGTTATTACAAATCTGGTTTCAATCTCCAAATATCACATTCTTTTTTTACACCGAATCAAATCTTGTTTGAAATATTTTTTTAGTGTTTTTTGATGGCACGTATCATATTACATGCATTTAGCCAATGCTTTAGAATTTTTAATGCCTGGAACTGAGCCAATGGTTCTAGAATTTTTTTTTCTTAGGTTTGTGTTCTGTCTCTTTATGCACTTAATTATGAGAAGATTGATCCTCTGAACTTTGTGTTGTAGTGATTCCCGATTTGAAAATTATTCAAATATACTTATTTGCATTTGTTATTGAAGAGGCCTACTTTTTATGGTTTAGTTTTTAAAAAGAAGTAATAAAATAAGCAGAGAAATGAGGATTTTGAATACAGTTTGGTGAATTTTTATTTTTTAGTCACAAGAAACGTCAATTTTGCTTATACAAATGCTTACAATTAAGGCTTGTCGGTATAATTTGGTGGTATTTTTAAACCTTTCACGAAGCCCAATTTTGTGATCATACTTTTGAGCTTAGGAAGAAAATTTTAGAATTCGAATAGTTAATAAAGTTAGAAAATTCTGTTTGAATTAAAAATTTGTATTGAATGAAAGAAAGAAAATATGTATAGTGGTTTTATTTCAAAACGTACACATTAAAATGCTTAGAGCATTTAATTTTTTAAATTTATATCCTTTTTATGAGATGGAATAATACAATAATATTTTAATAAAAAAAAATTTAATTTACTATATAGGTATGTGACCGTTATAGCTCTAAAGTCGTTAATGTGCAGATTAACTGATTCACTCCGTTAAAGCGCGAAATCAAAAGTTTTTCGCATTTTAACTAGGCAATCTACAAACTAGCGGTTTCCGTATCGTTAAAATTCAAAAGTTTGTTTCTCTCATTTCCTTTCTGTAAGGAATTTTGATAGAAAACGTTGACTCATCACAGAATAATTTATCCAAAACATTTAGAAACAAAATAGCAAAGATAGTAAATGTGTTCGATAAAAGACTTCTTGAGTTAATTCATTATAAATTTTATTACAGTGATCATAGTATCTTCTGGAAGCAAATTAAGTGTTTGCTCCAATATTACCAATATGCTAGTTATAAATTCGTTCGATTTTTTTGTATTATAGTTTTTAAATCAATTGATTGATTATTGATTCCGTCAACTAATTTGTTTGCTTAGATGTATTAATGTAATTATTCAGATATCGAAAAATAAGTAAATAACATTATGTCAATTTCATTAATTGCAATAATATTTTAAATCGTTTGATTCTGTGTACTGCAGTTTTCCAAATGATTGATTCTATCAACTAATATGTTAATTTATTCTATTGTATTAACTTGATTCTTTAGGCATTAAAAATAAATACACAACTTTTAAGTCTATTGAGAAACGTTGTTTAGACAAAGATCTTATTTTGACTTTAACGAGTACCTAGAATGTAATTTGTAGATTATCTAGCTAATTCAAAGTAATGGAGCTATTTTCCGTATTTTAACGCATCATCATAGTTAATGTGCAGATTAACTGATTTCTGCACTTTATCGATAAAATATACTTTCTTAAAGAATGCAAGATATGCATTATCACATGAGTGAGAAGTTGTTATAAATGTCTGTGTACCACTACGTATTTCTTCAATGAATAAGAGTATTTATATGGAAAAACAGGCATCTCTCTCTATGTCTTAAAAACCAATATATCTTCCCTATAGATATTTATAACAGGTGAGAGAAAATGTGCATGTGTGTGAAACTTTGAGATTAAGGGCATTGAATAACAAAATTATCTTTTTTTGCTTTTTTGCAAAAGTGTGTAAATAACATTAAAAAGAGAACTTGATATTATAATATTGAATTAGAATAACTTTTTTTAATTAAATTTATTCTGCAAAACAATTTTCAATGTAGCTGTTTACAGCCGAATTTTTTTTTTGTTTACTTAAACTGTTGAAACCACTACTTAAAATGATTCGATTGTATCTTATGTTTTCGTATTAAAACGTTTTAAAATCACAAATGAAGAAATAATCCTCCGTTTTTTATGAAATCGCGAGGGCATAGCTCTCATAACTTAAGTTAGTTAGAGCTGCTAATAACGTTGATTTGTCAGTTCTACTGATTTAAGAACTCAAACTACCATGTCATCATGTTTTAGTAAATAGTTGAAAAGGCTACAATTTGTCTTTGTACTCATCTATATATATTACCACGCATTTCCAAATAAATAAATAATATCCATAAAAAACTGTAAAATTTATGCGGAAGATGACATGTCGCAAGAACACAGCTGAACAAATCTTCGCAGAAAAACAACTAAAACAAATAAGGATGTACATTACTTGGCCAAAGGTAAAACTAAACAAGCCTACATTTCTAAACGAAAAACGAATAAATAAACCCGGTCTTCGCGAAAGGAAGTTCTTGGAATTTGACTAGAGAAATTCAAATAAGAGATGTTTGCTTTTAACGCTGACTCAACCGTACGGGCTCATCAGTCAAAGAACAAGCCCGTAGCGACTTAAAAAATGTTTCTCTGGACATTGTATGCAAGGTAAGTAGAGTGTCGAGGCAAAAACTGTGATGGACGAGGTGTATGTGAGCAAAGGGGGTTAAGGGCACACGTTGTTTGCATACTAATGGCCATTGACGGTCGTGAAGACCTTGCTTACACCTGTGGGATGCCTTATTTATAGCTGTATGGTTGGGTGGGTAATGTTTAACAAGAAAGGTACTTTATTCATTTGAATTATGCTGGTTTGTCAATTTTATAAATATCAATATCAATTGCGTTATTAGGTAGTTGTTAGTAGAAATTAGTGGATATGTAGATGTATAAATAAATGTTTAATAATTCTAGTTTTTAAGAGGATATGGTATGATTTATAAAAAAAATCTTTCATTTAATACTTTTCACAAGTTTTTTTGCTCTTATTCCATGAATACAGTGAAAACTGTTTTTGTCCGGTCCTTTTTATGCGATTTTATTTTTGTGCGTTTTGTTTTGTGTGATTTTATTTTTGTGTGACATTGTTATGTGTTTTATGAATTTCAACGGCGTTGGTACCACTGTAATGAACTTCAAGACCATTGTCTCTAAAATTTGTCACTGACTTAATGGTGCCAAAAAATAAAGCAATTGAAATTGTATCTTCAAGTGACAAAAGCGAATTAGAACCAATTCATCACAGGAAGATGCGCGTTTTTAATTACGACGGATATCAGTGAATTATTTAATTGCATTTTGAAAACTTCTCCATATATACGAGAAACTAAATGTTTTAAAAATGTTTCTATGTGTAATTTAATTATTTTGTTTCGAAGCATTTTCTCGTGTATTTCATAAATAATTGACGTAATTTCTAAGTGCAGTGTTAAAAAAATTATGTAGTATGTAGACCAAGTTGTTTGTTATTTGTAAGTATGTATATATATATTTATGTATATATATATATATCACGGAAATATATATATCCGCGAATATTTTTTTTGTACTAGTTATTTTATGCGGTGTCTATCAACAGCACGAAAACAAGTTTTACCGTATATAACATGTTAAACACTTTTTCTGTTCAAAACACCATAAAAAGCTAATTATTTATTTTTTTAATGAAAAATTGAAAAATTTTCAAGAAGTGATTTTAAAATGCTACGCTTCCGACGAAAGTTGACGTACATACTACATGAAATTTGATTTACAGGTACGTAGAGCTATTTATAACAAAATTTGATTTGGATATTGTGGTGGTATTAAAATTTGTAAAATACTACAATTTCTGAAAATTTCTTAAAAAACGTATAAATTCTAGATTTAATTATTTTTTTAAAAAGATAATTTGGCTTTAATTCAAAACTGCATTACAATTTTTGTTACTTGGGTTGATAATAATAGTTAGAAAAATATCAAAGTATTTGGGGCAGCAGAAAAAAGAAAGCCAAAGCATTTTAAATGAAGAAATACTTGTTATTTTAACTTCTGAGGTAAATCAAAGTTTAAAGATTTTATTTACTGCATGGAAGTGAAAAAGAATAACAGAAATGTTCTAAATCTGGAATATTTTAACTCATTCTAACTCAGTTTTGTGAGATAATTGAAAAATATATAAATTACACTTAAGGGTAAAAAATATTGATTTTTAACTGATTTTTGTTAATTAAATTAAATTGTGTACCCTTAAGGGAAATTTAATAGCTGTGCCAAAGAAATAAAAGTATCATATGTTTACATAAAAGGCGAACTTCAAAGAGAAAGATTCAATAATGAACTAGAAGAGGCCCACATATAGATAATTTAATGAATTATTTAACAAAAGATATAGTTTTAAATTAAATTCAGTTATAAAGCTCTAGATATAGTTATGCTTCAGCCACGATCTTCCCATGATCAGTCACATGAATTCCATCCCACTTAATCAAAAACAAAAAACAAAACAAATTTTTTTCTTACATTTGAAGGTTTTTAAATACAAAGAGGATGTGTATAACAAGGAATATGAAAACAAAGTCTCAAAATAATTTGCTTTTTAAATGTTTAATGCCAATGCAAAAGAAAGTTTTACATTTTGAAAACTAACATATTAATAAACAAATTTTAAACTATAAACCTTTTTCACACACAATTACAGTCTGACCTCTATATAACGAAGTCGCAAAATGCCGGAAAAAAGTTCGTTATATGGGAAATTCGTTATATAGAGGTTCATCTTTTAATATACTTTATAAACCACATAAAACAAATTTTAAATTCATAAACACTGTATATATTTAAAAATGTAACTATTCACTCTTTTTTTAAAATTAATATATGATTATTTTATATATCTTATCCATCAAAAAAGAAAGAAAAAGAAAAACTGCAAGGAAAACAAGAAAAAAGAATGTCGAAGAATTCACTGTATTTTCAATACTAAGAAAATAATTTTATACTAAAATTATTGAAATGTAAGGACGTTTTATATAATTTAAAAAGCTTACAAGTAATATTAAACATACATTATTTTATAATTAGAACACGGGAACACGGGACAACTCCACTGAGGGTGAAAAAGGATATCGAAGATGTTTCTAGTGAACTGGGCAATGGGGGTTAAAGGCTGCACTTGGATGAAACGTCCAGAACTCTATTGCTGTCGGCGAGTTAGGATCTAATAAAACCCGTTCAAGATTTATGAACACCATTAAATGTGTTAAAGAGAGAATAACTTGAAATTTGTTTTCAGAAATACTTTAAAAAAAGGGAGAACACAAATAAAATCACAAAACAAAAGGTTCGTTATATAGAAAATGCACTTCGCTATAGAGAGGTTATTTTACGAAGAAAATCGTAGAATGTTCACGGTTCCAGAAAAAAGTTCGCTATATAGAAAAATTCGCAACATAGAGGTTCGTTATATAAAGGTTTGGCTGTATATATGAAACATTTGCCAATTCAATTTCCAAACCTTGTGTGAATATTACCTTCCTATGTTATTATTTAAAAAAACAACAACATGAATAACATATATCTGATATGTATTTATGAATTTAATATTTTTATTGGCTATTGATTGTATTTTTGGAGTAGGATAGATTTGTATGGAACATAAATATTCAGCCGAAATTGCGTTATATTGCTCAATTAGTTTTTGTCGTTGGAGATCAGTGCCTGGAAAGAACTAATAGTTTTCCGGTATTATCAAGGGGTCTCAGGGGTGTTAAATTTTTCTAGAGGTCTGAAAATATAAACAATTTTCAAACAGGTATAATTCTTTTAAATTTAAATTAAATGATTCGAATCTTTTACACATTATTTATAAAAAAATGGGGCTTCAGAAAAGTATAAAATGTTTAAAATATAATCATAATTTTAAAAATCATAAGCATATGAAAATTCTATGATAAATATTAAGTATTTTTTGCGTTGCGCACGCTATTTTCTAAAATAGTAGCCTCTGATGTATAAAAATTTATCGAATTATAAAATGCATCATACTCTTTAAGCCGTACCTAATTTTAGTATTTATATATCTTTTGTATTTCAAAATATTTGTAAAACATTGCAATTTTTTAAATATTTTCAAAAATTTTTTTTTTATTTATTTATTAAAATATGTAAGTTATTATTCTATTTATATAAAAATAGCTACAGTGTAATGAGAATACATTTAACTTTATTATTCAACTTATAGCTAGTAATTAAAATTAATATTTTAGAAAATAGAGTGCGCAACGCAAAAAATACTTAATATTTATCACAGAATTTTCATATGCTTATGATTTTTAAAATTATGATTATATTTTAAACATTTTATACTTTTCTGAAGCCCCAATCTTTTATAAATAATGTGTAAAAGATTCGAATCATTTAATTTATATTTAAAAGAATTATACCTGTTTGAAAATAGTTTATATTTTCAGATCTCTAGAAAAATTTAACACCCCTGAGACCCCTTAGAAAAACAACCATCTATCAGAAAAACATGTATCTGTGTAATGCATATAATCTGCTTTGGGATAAATTTTAAATTAACCCATAGATTTACAAAAATAATATTAAATAAGGAAGTAAACAATGAGTAAGGTCAATTCTTAAATATTTAATCAATTATTAATTATTAATAAGGTCAATATTTAAAGACTTTCCGAGAAGTAATTATATAGAAGGAAAATTTTCTCCTTTCATAGTTGATTATTATTTTATCATGAATCTTCATTAAAAAAATCAGTAATCAACAATGTAATTTAACTTAATTTCATACATTAATGTAACTTTTACTTGTTTAGAATTGTTTTTTCAATGCAGCAACTCATCCAACTTGAAAGATTTTAAAATCTATCAAAACTTTGCAACAGTAGTTTGTGAACGGAAAAAATAAAATTGAGGAAAAACCTTCAAGAAAAAACTACATGTTGCTAAACTCTAGAATTCGGCAAAGAACTTTCATTCGTTTCTTTTTCGAAACACAAACAACTCTTGGAACCATGCCGTCAAATCACAAATATGTTTAAAATTTAACTCATAGAATTTCAGTCAAGGCACGGCCTACGGTTTTTCATTCTTCCTTGTGAAAATTGCTTGACTCGTAGAAGTCGAATTTCAAAGACGAAGCAATCTCTTAATACTTGCTGTATCTCCGTCGCTTATTATATTAGAGCACAGTATCACGAAACGTATGTTGAAGACGTGTGGTTGACGACTCTCTATTGATCTAGAGAGCTTCGATCAAATATTTTTAGACCTCGGGCAATTCTTCTGAAGTCAGAAGTTTTGATCCGCGTTTCTGGTTCATAGATAGTTTGGTTTCATCACATCTGTCAGGTTTTGGGAAGCTGTACAATTATTTTTTCAGTTTCCGATCAATATAAACCTCTCCGTCTGATTTGTGAACACCTTCTATATAAAATGAACGAAAAGGAAAAAAGTTTTGATGTAAGAAAAGAAAATTTTTAAAAAAAAATGTATACCTGAAAACAAGCATTCAAAAAGTAAATAAAACTACGCTACAATAAAGAAAATAATTTAAAACACTAGATATTTTCCTGCATTAAATTTTAATAAGCATATTAATAAATTATTTTAATATTGTTTATTTTTGCTGTGAGAGAGAAAAGTGAAAAATATGTTTAAAATGATGTAATTTTTAATTTAAAATATAAGTTTCAAACTAATTAGACTCAAAATTTAAATATCAAACGTTGGTATGTGTAAGAGAGAGAGAGAGAGAGAGAGAGAGAGAGGGAGAAAGAGAAATGCTTTTAGAGACATGGTATTAGCAAATCTTTTGAACAAAAACTTTTCTACTACCGGAGTTATATACTACTGGAAGAAGTAAATTATAAACTTGAATCCGGGGCGTAGCTACCGCCGTATCAGCTGTATCAATGATATGGGGCCCCCAATCTTTAGTGGCCCCAATCTGTAAGTTAAAAATCGTTATAGATTAAGAGACATCAAAAGAGGGCGTCCAACACATTTAGATACAGGATCCACTCTGGGCTAGCTACGCCAGTGTCTTGAATATAGCCATATGAGTTATATGATAAAGTAATATTTGATGTTATCGCTTAAGTGAGCACTTTTTTTTAATATGAAAATTGTCCATTGTGGCATATTATTCTGAATACCAATTTATATTTATATACACACACTTGACGAAGTATTAGGTTGTTGCATATTAAATGTTGGATTTTCTTTACATAAGAAAGTTCGTTCAAGTTTTTCGTTATGCTTTTGTTTTTGGCACAACTTTGTTTATTGCAGTATTGCTCATTGGTAGAGTCACATTTCAACATAGAAGATTTTCTCATAAGTGTTCCATTTTGTATTTTGTTTCGAATTTCTTAAGACTATGGATTCAACCGATATTTGTGTCATTTTTTTATAAGTACAAACTTTGTAACAATGTTGCAGAAGCTGCACGCAATATAAACCAGGAATTTAGGGAGAATACTGTTAACAATCTAAAACTGCACTGTTGTCTTGAAAAATTTCTGCGTGAGGATATTTTTTCTACAAAATGAACCGCATGAAAGACCCAAAACGTTTGTGAAAACTGATGCTCTGAAAATATTGATGGAAACGAACCCAACTGTATCTAATATACTGACAGTACATTGATGAAATGTCTGAAAAATTGAAAATTATACTCCCATCTTTTTTTAATCAGCATGGCACAATACTTCTCCACGACAGCGTTTGACCGCATATGTCGTGCAAAACACTTGCGAAATTAAATGAATTTAAATATGAAAATTTGCTGTACACAACTTGTTTACCAGATCTTTCGCCAACCGACTTTTATTTTCTTAAGAATTTGGAATAGTTCTTAAGAGTTAAACAGTATTAAAATGAAAATAGGAATGAAGACATAACGAAATTTATTGTTCCTGAAGTCAGAACTTTCCTTAAGATTGACATATATACATTAAATCTCATTGGGAAAGATGTATTAAAGCAAATAGAGAGCATTTTGAATAAATAGACAGCTTCTGATATGCAGTTTTATGTATTTTCTTAAATTTCAACAGTTTGTACCCACCAACCTTATAGTTATCTACAATGATTCATACTTTTCTAAATTTTCTTAAATTTGCTCTTACCGTTTTGCAAATTATGTACATATATTGTATTTTATTTTGAAAGAAATTGGGAAAGAAATTTCTCAGTAACAAGCTTTGAAAAAATAAAAAGTTACTGAAAAGTGTACGGAACAAGCTTCTTGATATGAAAGCTTCAATTTGAACTTTATAGACAGAAAACAAATGAAAGATTTATAGTTCTTTAAACCTGTAGGATGGGAGAGGGGGGGAATATCCACTTCTACTTTTCAAAAGCTAAGAGTGATAGCTTCTGTATCTTACAACATAGGTTTCTTCGAAAAATTTTGACATATTAGTCCCCTATCTATTTTACCCATAGAAATCCTTTTAGTTAAAGAGCAAAATGAAGAAATCCCCAATATGTGTGGTAGTGAAGTAATAAAATAGTAGAGTAATAACGTATGTTGAGTAAAGAAATGAAAATATCTGAAAGTAAGACATTTATTTGAAGTATTTTAACCTAGTAACAATAAGACTTAGATGTCAACAGTGTGTAGTTTATCAGAAACTTAAGTGTACAAAACAAAATTTCCCAGACACTTGGAAATTGCGACATTTCTTGAAATTTTTAGAGAAGTATTTGACAAAATGCTTTATAACTTTAGAAATGTCAAGAACATGCTTGAACTCACACTTTCTAATTAAGTTTCTAGACTTGAGCATTTAGGTGCCACCTGTAAGTTGAAAGGGATTTTGATTTCCCTGTGTCGTAAAAGACTCAGAAAAATCTGTTACAGTCACAAAATATTTATTAATGCTGTTTTCACAATATTTTATAAATTTTCTCTAAAATACGATTACTGTTTATGAAAATACAAACATTTCTGTAAAATTTCTAGATGTTTTCGGAATTTTTTTGTTTGTAATATATCCGAAACCTTCAATCAAATTTTACAAAATTTAAACTCGCGAGAAAAACATGGTGATTTTTTTTAATTAAGGTATCGGCATTTAAAAAGATACAAGTATTTAAATAAAGTACATTATGAAAAGCTTCCACCTTTTTCTTTCATAATTTGTAGCTAATTTTATAGGGAAACTTATAAAAAATAATCAACTGTAAATCATTTAATTCTTAACACTAAGCATACCATAACCGGTCCAAAAAACGGTGTTGCTACGGTAGAAATAGGTATGTATTCAAGTGTTGGCATGCTTAGTGTTAAAGAATAAAAATTCTTATTAGGCTTATTCAATACTTACAGTGCAGAAAGTAGTTGATGGTATAGAATGCCGTCTCGATCTTATGTAATTAGACATAATGTAGAAAATACAATAAATGAAGGGGAAGAAATATGTTTTTCTTTATTTAAAACATTTAATTATTTCTAAATATTACGAAATATATAGGAGTCAACACAGCGATCTATTCACTCAATTATAAATTGATAACTTACGTTTCTCATGTTTGGAATTAATTACAATCTTTTCATTACTGGATGCACATTTTAAAGGTCTAAAACCAAAGTTAATTACGAGTTTGGACATAGAAGAGAAATCGGTATGGAAAAACCTGACTTTGCAAAGTTATTGGACCCCGAATTAAGAGACAAATTTAGCATCACCCAAGAAAATAGTACAAATGAATAAATTCAATTTTCAAAAACAAACAGAAGGCCTAATTTTTTTTAGACATTAGTTAATTATTGTTTCAGAAATTTACGATATTCTTAAATTATCATGCTCTTATTTTTACCTATATTCTTGTTTTACATTGTTTGATGATAGCAATGGAGAATAAAATACACAAAGAAGTTTCTTGATGGTTTCTGTCATATCCATCATCAAGAAAGAAAGTTCTGAAGAAAAATGATCTTAAACATCATATTTTTGCTTATAATAAATAAAATGAAACAAAATATCCTTCTGTGTTTACTCAAAATATGACGTTTTAACTTATTATAAATAAAATAAATGCTACTGACATACAGAATATTGTAAATGGTAGTAGCATTTGTTATATTTTAAATGTTGTTACCATTTATAATACATAAAAAATGTAATCTATAACATTTATATTAATTTCTTAAAATATATTCATTTTGAGGAATATTTTAATATTATTATTCGAGCACTAAGTTTGTGTTTTAGCATTAGAGGATTGAAAATAATACTTAAAAATAATTTAAAAAACAAATGATTAAAATACCTTAACTACAGCTTAGTCTCAGTCTAAGTCTCTTTCTCTCTCTATTTTAACTTTGCCGAAGCATAAAAGGAGTATAATATTCTTCAGAAGATTTAAAACTATTTGCAATTCAATTAAAAAAAAAATACAGATTTTGTTACAACTAAAAAAAATTTTTTTCCCTTTCAGCTAGTAAAATTAATATTTTTGGTTTGTAAAAAATACTTCTTCCTAATGCAGTGTATTTTGTGGATGATTGCAAATTATGGCGCATTTGGTACCGAAATTTTTAAATAGATATTTGAAGTGCTTCAAGTTTCTGTAATGATCAAATACCTCCGAAATTCTCTCTGTATATAAAATGAAATATGATATTACATAAACATTCTAAATGTCTTACTAGCATTCTAATTTAAGACACATTAAGTCTTACATTTAATGCTTTTCTCTACTTATATTATGAATCAAGTAATATAAGGGATTGGAAAACTTTGTAAGACTACTGCTTTGATTTATTTTAATCATCAAAGCACCTTAACACATTCAAAAGATCTTATTAATCACCAGAAATATTCCATCTTACATAAGCTACACATGTGACTGTAATTTTGGGACAATGAAAAATGTCTTGGTATTTATTATTTTAATAAAAATTAAAGTGATAAAAATAAATTACTTAATATAAAACATAATATTAATATATTATCAAGCCCATTTTGATTGAAAAAGTAATGAAGTTAAATGATTATAATATAGTATCCCGTCGTGTATTTTTTTTTAACTTTTAAAGAATCAGGATAAATTTTGTATTCCAGTTATTTTCCGTGCCTTGACTGAACATTTCATATTAATTTTAATTTGCATTTTATTCATGTCTTTCGTTTTTTGATTAATTTAATTTGTTTGAGCATTATATATTTAATTTTTCCAAAATTATTATCAAAGCCTTAACATTTATTAAAATATTGAAGTCATTTGTTTCCTTGTAAATTATGTGTTCTGTTTTTATATTCTTATTTATATTACAAATTTTATGTACCATTTTTTAAAAATTTTCGGTTACATTTATTAAAATATGTAAGATGATCAATCGTCCTCCTTTAGGGAGGACAGTCCTTTTATAGGTTATGACCTTCCTCGAAAAGTGGTGGCCGCGGTAGCTGAGTGGTATAGGTATCCGATCATGGCTTGCCTTGTCACGAGTTCGAGCCCAATACCACTAAAGACCCGCCGTGTAGGGCAGCGATGCACGTTAAATCTGTCGAGAGCTGAAACGTCCTCCCGTTGGTGTGGTGTGGTAGTTAGGAGAGGGGGGTGCCAGCTCAGGTGTTGTCCACGTCACTTGACCATGGTTCAAAATTACGTGGTCCGTCGCCAAAAGCCCTCGTGTAGCTGAACAGTGCGACGTTAATATTCAATCAATCAATCCTCGAAAAGTATCTTCCTTTTCAATATTTTAAAACTAATCCGTTAATCTCTGAATTCAGAAATGCCAGTCCGAACTATTACGCGTCATGTGCCAGTACAGTATGAATTATCGGAGATAATGTATTTTGTACATAATCTGACATCTTTTTTCCACAAAACGATTCAAAAGATTGATGGTAAACATATTTCAGCTTCAGAAGTTAGTCTTATTTTGAATGACTTTATCCTTCAATAAAAATCACGATTTAAAGAGAAATTTATTCCTTTAATTATAAAAAGAAAATTGTCAAAGAAGAATAAAATCCAGGCATAACAGAAAAGTGTTTCAATGATGAGCAGAAATTTTACCAAACATGTTTCCAATATATAGAAGAATAGTCTAAAACAAATAACACATTACATAACAGTTTTCAATGGTATTTTTTGACTTCATCACTAGTAAATTGTTCAGATATAGAAAATTGTGTTAAGTTTTTATCGAAAGAAATGCCTGATATTAAAAACGATTATTAGAAGACTGAATGTTTATTTGCATTATGATAAATTAAACGGGAAATCAACGGGCAAATCAACATGTTGAAATTGATAAAAGATGGGTGGATTATTAAACCATTTCAAAAATGAACACATTCCATAAGAAAATTCATTTATTGTGGTTGAATTTACGTTGTGCTACCCTGGAACTAATGAAGTAGTTGAAAGAGTTTTTTCAATTGGTAATCATTTTTTAACAAGTGAGAAACCAAGATTGAATGTTGATACTTTAATATGAAGGATATTTCTAGCTGCGAAATTTCCGATATATTAGAAAAATGATATATTCATAAAAAAATTCATTCAATGGAAGAATACTCATTTAATTAAATAAGTAAAATGGATGTATTAGGGTGTTTTTGTTTCAATTAATAAAATGTTTCACATATATTTACGTTATTTTTTTTTAAATTTTCGTCCTCCTTTTCATTAAAAAAAAAAATTGTCACCTTAAAATATGTTTCAACTGCTAATTTTACCCAATTTAATTATAAATATATATTTTAAAATAGTCATAATTTTACACAATAAATTAGGCAGTTATTTTTACTTTGACAATTTTTTTCCCGTCCTAAGCCACTTTTAATTACACACCACCTGCTTCTACTTGTTTTGTCTGCGTTTCTACCATTTTGTGGAGTTTGTGGTTACGTTTTCTTTAACCTTGATAAAAAAGGAAGATATGATAATTGAAATTCAGTTTGCTTATGCAGCTATAATAAGTTCAGTTTCTCAAAATCAACTAGGCTATCAATGATTTTTTTTACAAATTGTCAGATGACCATGAAAACAATGACACATTAGAAGAGTATTAACTGCCATTTTTTACTTGAAAACTCATTTTAGAAGGCGTATAAAATAAATACAGTAGAGTCCCGAAAACTCGGCTTAATGTGGAACGAAGGGTGGCCGAGTTTGTGAAAATGCCGTGTTATCGAGAATGGGATTTAAATAGAATACATATACGTATGTATAAGTACATTATTTCCTCAGGAAATATTGTACTTTGCTTGCATGTATTGCTTGCTTGGGAATAAAACAGAAAATAAACTCTGCCCAAATACCCTTAAATAAACTAAAGGTATGTACTTTATGAAAGCATGGAGCATATATTACATGAAAATGAAATTTAATGAATACAGAGTATGCAGTTATTCACCTTATCAGACACACTTCAGAAAAATCCTTTACAAAGGCATAATGTTGTCTATAATGAAAACTAAGCAGCCGACTTTGCAAAAGCTGGCTACTTTTTTAAAGAAATGCGTAATGTCCTGTTGTTTTCCATACTTCACCCTTAAACGAGCCTATACGTAGGGTTTTTCTACCTGTAAGGATACGGCCGAGTTATCTGGAATGCCGGGCTATAGAGTGCCGAGTTTTAGGAACTTTAATGTATATACAATATATCCCGATTATTAATCGGCGTTTGTATGCCACAATGTGGTAATATCTGAAAACAAGTATACTTCGTTTAGATGCATGGTTATTCCGTTCTATTATACCAGTATTTAGCTAATGATTTAATACTGTCAATCCGTCAATTCTCACCATATTTTACATATTTTTTAATTAACTGGACATACACACCTATATCAAAACGCATTAAATAATTGTTTTGGAGAAATCTAAAGTAGGCAATTATTTTGCTAGTTTATCAGTAATGAACTATATTACTATTGAAACTCTATATTTGAGTTGCATATGAGCTTGGTTAATTTAATTCGAATACATATGGATTAGCATGAGTGATATCCCAGACATAGTTAAATATAACCTTTAACGTAGATTTAATGATCGTCGTTTACAGGACAGCTTCAGCTAGGGCTTAGAAGCTTTGAAATAGGTTTGTGGCAGAGAGGTTAAAAAGAGATATTTACTACTTTCAAGTCAAATAAAACTACAATAGTTTTGTCAAAAACTGTAAATTAATAAATGAAATAGATTCACATTTCAGTTAAAAATATTAGCTTTAAAAAGTATACAAAAAAAAATCTCATTGAGTTAAATGTAACTTTTTTGATGAGGCTTGTATATATGTGTGTGTGTGCATGACAGGGATATAATATTTTAATAGCATATTGTTTTTGAAAGAATATTCTTGTTATACTACCTCTATTATATTAGATTAGATATAATGTTAAATTATGTTATAACCAAACGATTTTTAATGGAATTTTAAATAGAAGGAAATATTTATGGAGCATATTATGGTGCTTGTTATTAACACATCCCATTGTCCCTTTTCTTCCTTCTTATTTAGATTTGTCGGTTCTAGATTGCATAAAATCTACTTCTTGACTCTAAATAAGTTGTCCTTGTTTTATAACAACAAAAATTTCTTGGTCCACAAATTAAATAATCAGAATGCACAAGAAAATAATAGTTACGTAAGGTGAATCCTGAAGCTGTTTTAATGTAATAAACAAAGCATTCATATAATTCTATTAAATAATTCTAGCTAAATACAAAACGAATAATTAAATAAATAACTTACTTGCACTATCTAATGAAACATCTTCTGTAATGTTTGCTATTTATTCAATATCTTGAAGACTAATTGAATTCTGATACAAAATACTATTATTATTTCCTTTTAGCTACATTGGTGTCTTGATAAACAATGGCATATTGATGAAGAATTTCATAATATTGAATTATGGTATAAATTACATTGATGGATGTTGAGTTAGTATTTGATTTTTCTTTGAAATTACTAAATACAGAGAGAGAGAGAGAGAGGATATTAATTTTCAAGAGAAGTCTTTTACTTCTTTAGTAGTACTCATTCTGTATGAAAGGAAATGAAAATCTATCGAAATCCAAAAACAATAAAAACAACAACTAATAGTTAATAGTTACTATTTCATGAATAGAAAATGAATACGTATCTCCCATTGTGACTATCATACTTGATTATTAGTAAGAAACATAATATTCATTTAGTATAAAACTTTGTTTTTTAAATGCTTCATTCAATCTTTGAATAACCAATAGCGAAATAAAGTAAATTCTTAGAGCGGTTGAACTTAATACAAGTAGAAGCCTGGGAAGCTCAGGACACTTTTGAGGCATGAACATTCAAAAGAACGCAACAAGAGAGTAAGTACTCTTTCTGCAAACACTAACAATACGAAGCTTAATACAGAACATCTTTTCTCCTGTCCTGAAATTTTGTCAAAATTGCAGCACATTAGCAACCACTACCTTGAAAACTCATACGAAGATAACTGTATCCAGATTGTCAATGCTGCCTTTAGGACCTTTGATCCTATTTATAATTATTGATTATGACAAGAAAACCAACCAACTTATCATGGAATCTTCTAAATAGTAGACTTCGAATTACGGGACTCAATTAAGGCATACGAGAGCTGAATATCTTCTAGTAAGGTGGATCTGACCTTAGTAACACTTATATAAAACCTTTTAATTTCTCTCCCCTTTTCTATTCTTTCACTCATCTTTCATCTGTCTTTCTCATCTTTCATTTACTACTCTTTTATTTAGGTAGTTATGCTGATTTACATACATCACCATTCCTCAACAACACCACACAGGTAAATTTCAGGTAATCAGAATAGTTTATTCAGGTTACACACGGTTCTTTCAGTAAGTTCTCGTATCAAACATTGTAGTAAAGTAATTCTCGTGTAGCTAATTAAGGGAAATGCACGTAAGAACCAGCTATACCATATTTACAAAGTAATTTCTAACGTTCTTTTTTAATTTATGTCACTGTCCTAATAATGAAACCAATATCACGCTTTATCCTTTTATATAAATGGATGCTTCATTTTATGCAGAAAGATAATGTATTACATTAATCTATATTTTCGATTGATAAGGAAATAAATTTTCTTGAAAATTTATTCCTCGATTCCTTAGAAATGACATCCATGATTTACTTTTTGTATGAAAATATATTTCGCAATTAAAAGATAAGCAAATTTACGTAATGAGTTAATTAAGCTATGAATATTTACGAGCGCACTGTCACCTCATTCCTGACATTCATTAAAGTTCTCTAAAACTCTGTAGACGCAGTAAATGAGTTGTGCTATATTATTTTTATCCTTATTTTGTGAAGAATGCATACCGAGAGAGAGAGAGAACCATGTGAAAGGCTTAAAGACATCAACATATTTTAATCATTCGGAAAATTAGTTTTTAAAAATGAATAATTATTAGCGGTTTAGACTGGTTGTTTTGTTCCCCTTTCATTATGTTTTGTCCTGCTCAAACTGTGCTAGTGACAGCTTATGATTCCTATTCCGGTTCATAGAATTTAATTATCTGTCTTTCAAATGCTTAGAATCCGTACTAAAGATGATCTAGTCTTTTAATTTCTCCTGAAAAGTTCTCAGTTCTCCAATGTTTTTTCGTAATTGATCTTTATTTGAATATAAATTTAAATTACTCAAAAAGTGTCTTGTATATTTTATAAAATAAGTATGTAATATATCGTACTTAAACAAGTTTATTTCAAGTTTATTCGTACCTAAACAAGTCAATTTTATCAACTGCGGAATTTGCTATTTAATGATTTGAAAAAGGTCAAGGATCTGAACACGTTCGGAATCATGATTTTGAAAAAGCATGTAAAGAAATATTTGTTCATATTTAGGGTCACACTTGAATTGGAATATACATAAAATTTATTTAGAAATATTATTATAAGAAAAATTATTTAAATGCAATTTTTTGCCATGAAAGGAAGAAAGAAGTACATATTTTCAAAGCATTATCTTTGTATGAAAACTGTTTTTATAATAATAAAATTTTGTCTGTGTACAGCTTAGGCTTCTGTACAAAACCTGAACTAGAATTTTTCAAATATGTAGTTTAGAAGAAGATTTATTTATATTTCAACGTATCAGAGTAGGGAAATTATAGTAAGTAACATCCGTTATTATTTTAGTTGGTCGTAAATTTCTTTTTTCAAAAATCACATGGGTCAGGCTCAGTACAGAAAATCTAGCTATATAAACACGAAATATTATTAAAGAAGTATTTTTCATAAAAATAGAATATTTTGAAAATATGTCATTCTTTCCGAATTTTTTGCCAAGAAAATTGCATTTAAATAATTTTTATTGTAATAACATTTTTAAAACAATTTTAGATGCATATTATAAATCAAGAGAAACTAAATATCAATAAAATTATTAATTTATACACTTTTGCGAAATCGCGCTTCTGAACATAGTCAGATAATATGGCTTTAATAAAATTTTACAATAATTAATATTTTACCTTTAATCCGCATTCATTTATTCAATAAATTTTACTTTCATCTAGTACTTTTGAGCGAAACTTAACCTTAAATCTACCATGAGTTAAAAGAAAACAAACATTCCATAGCTATTTAATAATGTGAAATTAAATATTTTCTACTTTAGGTAAAAGGTAGAAAATTACCGCAAATCTGGTGAATCAATTTTACGCTTTCACCCGAAATATAAATATTTAAATAGTCTAACAAAGTAATTATTTAAATCTTCAATGGTAACACGCATTATCGTGTATTTCCACGTTCATGTAATAATTCCTTTCTTTCGTGTTTACGCTGCTGTGCTCAGATTTTACCTTCTATTAGATTTCCGAAATTTAGGGAAAGGACAATCAAAACGTTGACTTGTTGTGGATTATCTTTAAACAAGAGAAAGTTTTAAGCTTTGTTGAAGGTTAAAATTTGAATTTATACTTAAAATATATTTAGTTTAATTATAAAGCTATATTTACATAGTAAAACGCCAATATATCTTTTAAAATTATAATATAACTAAAAAAGACAATATTACATTCATGAGATTAATGAAAATTTAAGGCAATTCCTACTTAAGGTATCCGACTACATTCGGAACCATGATTTTAAAAAAGGGCATAAACTGATAATTTTCATGATATTTAGTGTCACTTAGATTAGAATACATGTATAAAATTGTTTTAAGGACATTTTGACAAAAGAAATTTATTTACATACAATATTTTGGCAAAAAATTAACTTAGAATAACCTTCTTTCAAAATGTTCTTCTTTTATAAAAACATTCTTCTAAAATAATAATATTTTGTGTGCTTATATAAAGTAAAGACTTCTCCAGAGAGTCTGAATTATATTTTTTTAAAAAATTCACATTATTTTCAGAGTTACCAACAATTGAAATAATTATCGGAGTTTTTTTCTTAAAATGTCTCCCCTCTGTTGTCGTAAAATATGGATAAACCCACTTCTAAGATATATGTTTCAAAACTTCTAGTTGAGCCTCTGTACAGAAGTCTGAGCTATATGCAGACAAAATATTATTATAATAGAAGCATTTTTCACAAGAGGAGAATATTTTGAAAATGGGTCATTCTATGTTCATTTTTTGTCAAAATATTGTACTTAAATAATTTTCTATTGTAATAATATTCTTAAAACAATTTTATTCATATATTCTAATCTAAGTGACACTAAATATCATAAATGTTATCCATTTATACGCTTTTACAAAATCACTGTTCCGAACGTAGTCGGATACCTTAAGTCAAACAAAGAAAAATTTTATTTTAGTTACTTTTTATTAAATAGTTATACAATTAATATAAATAGGTATATACATATGATAGAATCACAATATTAAGCGACAAAATAAAAAGCGATTTTCCTTCCATTTTTCCTTCCTATATATGATGTTGGACTATTTTTTGTTTGTTTGTTACTATTTATTCCTTTTTTAATTTAATTAATGAATTAATATTTGAAAGAAACTATTAAAATACCAAGGGTCATCCATTACAAGTTTAAAAAATGTATTTGAACTTGAATGGATGAATAGAAAGTATTTTATTAACGAAGGAAAATTTGAACAAGATATATATAGATATATATATAGGAAGAGAGTGAACTAATAGTAGGAATTCAAAAAATGTTAACACATTTATAAGCGTTTTCAAAATCACGGTTCCAAGTTTGTAGTCATTCATCTTTATGACAATTAGCATTTTAAAGTTAAACCATCTTTAGTTTTAAAAAAGGACATAAAATATGCGTAAAAGCAACTTTGATACTTTTTTCCGTTTAATTTTTAAAGAAACACATTTTTTTTTTTTTCCTTCATTTTTTTTCTTGCAAATGAATTCTTTCCCATCTTCTGAAACGGAAATCTAGCCAATATTTTATTCTACTTTTTAAAAACTTTTTTACTTACTTCGCTTCATTAGCTTAATAAAAGAAAAACGAAACAGCAATATCGGTTCATTTTTAGAGTTTTGATTTCTTTAAAAATAATTTTATATGATAAGAAGTGGAACATTGAGAACGTCTCTGATTTAGATTTGTGATTTGTAAACTTCACCGTTTTTAATAAAAAAAATTTAATGTTGCATTCAGAAATATATGACTTCGAATTTTGAAGCGAGCTTTGGTAATAAAAGAAAGATTGCAAGATTTGAAAATGAGAGCCTGTCGGTATTCATTTAATTGGAAAAAATTAGGAATTTTTCATATTCATTTTTTTTCCTGATACTGGAGAAAAAAAGTAGGATCGACACATTTGTCGTTTTATCGATATTTCATTTACATAAATTAGATGCGATAGAGAAAAGCGTTCTAAATGTGTAGATTTGCTTGTTTTTCGTTTTCAAAATGAATTCTTAGATTTTATTTTTGAATTTATTCACCGTTATGCGAAAAATGTTCTCCTATCTGTGCCATGAATTCATATGACTGTTTTATAGACTTTTTAAATTATAAGATCATATGACAACTAAATAGTCGCAACATAAAAAGTCATTTAAGATTTCTGTAGTCGCCCATCCGGTATAGTGGTTAGCGACGCTGACTGTTGTGCCGTTGGGCCTGGGTTCGAATCCCGGAGGAGATATAGATGTTTGTAAATGTATAGTGCCTTCGCAGCATGGGGGTACTTTAAATAGCCGTCGAGCCGCAAGTCCTCTCGTAAGATTGGTGGAAGGGGAAGAGAGGTGGGAGGTCCCTGACCACCCCCAGGGTGTTCTCCCTCATAATTGGGGTGAAAATGAGCTAAAACGTTCTTTCCCCTGTATGGAGCTCAAAGCTACGGCTAACGACAGGTGTCACTTAGCCCTTTACCATGATGAATTTCGTTGTCCTTAATCTGGTCCTTGCCGATCAGGTGCCATTAGCAACAATAACAAGATTTCTGTGCAAGCATTGAATATAACTCGCCATCCTAAAAACGTCTGGCTTTCAATCTTATGATGTTTTTTGTAATTTCTAAAATTCCTTGGATTAATTTAATCAGAAAAGTAGTAATTGCATAAGTTAATGATTCATGGTATAGTTATTCATTAATTCATATTTAATGGTAAAAATACTCATTACAGAAAGTTATTAATTTTCCCAAATATTAGGGTTTGTATCCTCGGGATATCGAAATCTCGGGATGCCAGAATTTCTTCAAATCCCGAAATTCTGGGATTAAAATAACTAATACCAGGATTTAAATTTTGTCTAAATTGTGTTTTAAATTTTTTTTCATCAAAATTTTTTATGAATTTAATTCTAAGAAAATTATATATAGAGCTTCCACTTCCGAAACGAGACATTGCGCAACATAAATTAATAGTTCATGGCAAAGTTATTCATTAATTCATATTTTATGGGGAAAATACTCATTAAAGAAAGTTATAATTTATTTTTTTATTTTCTCCTAAATATCAGGTTTGCAGCCTCGAGATATCGAAATCTCGGGATGCCGGTATTTCTTCAAATACCGAAATCCTGGGATTAAAGTAACTAATACCAAGATTTAATTTTTTTCTGAATTGTGTTTTAAATTTTTTCATCAAAATTTTTTATGAATTTAATTCTAAGAAAATTATATATAGAGCTTCCACTTCCGAAACGAGACATTGCGCAACATTAATTGCCATTGAGCAACATTAATTGCTGTTCCCCAGCAATAAAAAAATTGACTCATTTGTCTAAAGTTTATAATAAATTTTCATATTTCTTTTCTGTGTGAATCATCTTTCATGAATCACTTTTTCTGAATTATCATGTTAAGTTAATATAAAAGATGTGTTTTTTTTTTAGATTTCTCTCTCTCTCTTTTTTTATACATCAAGAGATAACTTTAGTAATATTATTTTGTTACTATAAGTAAATTCTCATAAGCTGTTTAAGCTGTTTGGAGTATCTAAAAGGCATTTCTTCAAAATTCTTTCTGAATATTTAACGTTGGTGAACTAACTTGGTTATAGGTGAGTTATTTCAAAGTTTCCTTCTTTTTTAATCTACCGTGAGATAAATTCAGTAATATTATTTTGTTATCATTATAAATATATTTTCAAATTAGATTGCATGTATTAATATTTAAATGTTAAGAATATTTCGAAAAAAAATTTTTTGAGGAATTTGTAAGACATAATTTTATTGGACTGTGAAATATACAAAGTATTTATTATTATTTTTAATATTGAAGTATATTTTTTGAGTATTTTTATTAGAATTAATTTTAGTCTTTATTATGATTAATTTCTAGTGTTATATGTTAATATTTTTTTTAAAAAAAGGAAAGTATTTTTCCTGTGGGAGTTCCGTAAATAAAGATATTTTTTTTAGATTAAAATTTATGTATATCCATTCTATCTGTTTTACGTGCTGTGGATATGTGAGTTTGTCGGGAAAAAAAGTTTAGTTCAGACGTCATAATTTTAATTTTGAAAATTCTACTTCCTTAGAATGTTTT
>BMAV01022168.1:967088-979333 GCA_019973955.1 Trichonephila inaurata madagascariensis | reverse complement strand
CCCCCCTCCATGTAGCTATCAAGTCTAAATATGTTAAACATAAAAAAAATTCAGGGTTTCAAATTAAAATAAAATAGGGGTCTTTTATTCTGTTTTAAATTTAAAATAAGATTTTGGAAAATCTCAAACATATCGAATTTTAATTCAAATGGGTAAATTTTTAATGAACTCAAATTATACTATTTTTATTGAATTCATTATGCATCATTTTTATTATTTTTTATGAGAAATTGAGTGTTTTTTATTTGTTTCAATAAATAATATTTAAGTAATTTTTTAATTATGTTTTCAGTTTTATTATGTTATTTAAAAGATGTTAATGTGTAAGTATTTTTCATAAATGGTCCAGTCCAGATCCCGGGATTTAGATAATGTAATCCCGAAATCCCGGGATTGAAAAACCTACCAAATATATTTGCTCAATCTATACATTAATAAACTTAAATTATTTTCTCTTATTGTACCCATTGTGTTAAGTGATAGTTGCATAACCTGTTTCTCTAAAAACTGTCAGTAAATTAAGTATTAAGTTCTGTAAAACCCTTATCAGTTTATGTAAGAAAAAGTATAACAATGCTATAATTAAAATAAGAAAAATTTTATTTTGTTGGGAAAAAATAATGAAAATTATTTAAGTTATTCCTTTGAATTTCTTTAAATAAAGAAAAGTTATTTTAAAGTAAGTTAAAGTTTTTATTGGTAAAAATAAATTTTTTGTTTTAATTCTTTATGTCCCTAACTAAAGCCTTAGAAAAGATATTCATTTTAGTAAAAAAGTGAAAAGCTGATGATTTTAGAAACTGATTTCAAATAATTCTTGTTAATATCTTTTGTTTACATAACAAAAACACAATATCCATGAAAGCTCTTTAAACTCAATAGAACCATTATATAATGACGTAATATTCTAAATTAAAATTAGATCAACTACTTCAATAGATATTTTTTATTTTTACAGAAATCGTAATAGATTTTTATACAGCACTTGTTTGACAGGAAAGACTGCACTCCTTGACCTAACTAATCAAATTCTCAAACCGCAATAATTTATCAATGGAATCACGACATAAATTTTCTCACCAATCTAAATAGTGTTTGTTATTTGTCCATTATAAATTTAAATGAGTTCTTAGAGCAGCTTTAAAATAATAAAAAAATTCAAAAGAACCAGTGAGACATCAGTAACTCGCACATAGGATAAAGTAATATTGTAAAACAATTTTACTTCTCATGTTTGCACTAATTAGGAAATTTTAGTAAAAATACTAATAAGTATTTTTTGTGAAAAAAATAACTACTTTATAATTCGACTGAAGCAAAATGAAGACAGAATTATAATTCTAAGAACGTTTAAAATGAAATCTTAGCATTTTATTCGTTGTAAGTATTCAGAACTTTTTTCATTTTTAAATTTTGGAAAATACAAGGAAACTTAATGCATTATATTTAAGTATGGTATTATTTTTTACCGTACAACACATTTAAATGTTTTCTTTATTGATAGTTCATTTCGAGGCTGTATCCTTTTAGAAGAAATATAATGTTTGATCCAAATAGAATTATAGTTTGTTTTTATGCTTATAATATAAATAAAAGTTTTTAACAGTTTATAAATCCGGTAAAAACTTGAAAATTTTATTTGTGTTTTATATCGCTTCTAAGACCATATCCCTTCTTCCTGGAATTATACATTCCCCACAAATATTCTGGTATTTATAAATATCTAAAATTTTTCATATTAAATACAAGTGATAAGCACTAAAGAAAAAGTAGGATAAATGCTCTTTCTACCATGTTTAAACTTAGTTTATAGTAAGTCTTCTATTAATTTTTTTGGATACGATGCAATAACATTTTACTAGCGAAATTTCTTTTATTACATAAATCACACAAAAAAAATGTGTTTGTGAATTCTTAAAGCATCTAATGAATAAAATTGTGTCACTTTTAAGACAATTTTTGTACTAATATAATGTTAAGTGTCTCATGTGAATATTAGTAACTGTTGCATAGTGTAGTAGCAAAATGTCATTTACTTTATCTGAATATTCAGAAAATATTTTAAACTTAATCCAAATCAAGTCCACTACTAGATTTTACCATATGATACAATGAAATTCTTACTCGCGAAATTGGTCTTATTACTTAAATCCCAAGTGTTCATTTTTAATATACCCAATGAATAACTGTGTCACTTTTAAGATAATTTTTTGTATTGCTAAAATGTTGCGCACCTCATGTGGAGATAAGTAACTATTACATGGTATAGTTGCAAAATGTCACTTGCTTTCTCTCAATATTCAGAAAGTATGTTAAACTTAGTCCAAAGTAAGTTCATTATTAGTTTTTCCCCATATGATACAATGAAATTTTTTCTCGTGAAATTGGTTTTATGACATAAATCCTCCAATGATCAAATACGTATTCAATTTTAAGATAAATTTTTGTATCGCTAAAATGTTGCGCATGTGATGGGGAAAAGCTGCAGATATTATTTCATGGGATTGTTGAAAATGTCACATACTTTCTCTGAGTATTCAGAAAGTATTACATTTAAACAGGTAGCAAATGAATACTCGGTCATTGTTTAAAGGTATTCCCATACGTGTTATTTATTAATGCTTGCTGAACACACATGATACCTCTCGATAAAATGAACCTTTTATCTAGAGTGAGATTTTGTTTCATCAAGCATAGAGGTTGTATGAATGCACAATATCTTTAATTGGTGTCTTTTTCAATTGTTTTTACCTTAATCCTGATTCGTATACTTAAACCTTTCTGGAAAATGAACTTTTTATTACATCGAAAGGTACATTCGGTGAAAAAGAAGAAAACTGACGTTTGAAGAAAACAAAAATAACCGCAACCGTAAAGAATGGCGTAATTTTTTTTTTTTTTTCGTCTTAGAAAAAGGAAAAAAAACCTCTCTTTAATTCTATTACCAGACAAAGCTCAGACAGTGGGCTTATCGTGCTGAAAGAAATAGAAAACTCGGAAGATAAAAGACAATTTTTTTTTTTTTTTGCATTTTTTTTTTCTAGATAGGCTGTAGCAAAAATGTCTTTCTTACAATTGCAGAAGTATTTTTTGTTTTCAATTTTGTATTTGTTTTATGCTTGTGTGCAGTTAATACATTATAATGCAGTGCCACAGCTCTATAATGGGTTTATTCTGTAAGAAAATGTATTAATTATCTCGTGTATATAAGCTCAAATGGGACGCGTAGTTATAATGATGTATGTGTAGACACTAATGTTATTATCCAAAGCATAAGTGTTGAGTATTTTTATACATAGAAATAAAAAGTGTTGTCTGTTAGAAACAAAATACAAAATCATTGAAAAAAATCCACTGAGTAACGTAAAAAAAGAACAAAAAAGATAAAAAGTTAGCAATATGGAAAAGAAATGAGAAAAAAACAAAAACCAACATGCAAGCTATGATAACAGAAAAAAATATTCATAAATTAAGAAAAATAAAACAAGCGAAATTAATATAATTAGTATCTATTTGTTAACCTCTAATTATTCCAACAAGATTTATTATCCTTCTCCTCATATGCCACTGACATATCATGAGTTTTTAAAACTGTTAGACTTCTAAAAAAGTTGCAGAGTTATTATAAAAATAGCTGTGTACACACACACACAGAAAATGGAAGAAAAATTATCTAGTATTTAATTTATGAAAATCAACCAAACTTCTTCGTAATTGATGCTAATGAAATACGGTAGTATTGAGATAGTTTTAAGGCAGGATAAAATCTAAAATTTCTTCTCTTTAGAATTTGTGGCAAATTTAAGTTTGAATTCCCGATTTTATTTTGCTAATTCTAATTTCTTTCTAGCATGTTTATCATATTTTTACTGTATATATTTGGAAAATAATAATATATTTTACTTAAAATAGAGTATTTTTCGTGTTGGGAAAGATTATAGCACAGCATACAGTCATTAAAATTTTCGTGCTTGGTAGAGAGCCTCTTGCAAGGTATTCATAAGACTAACTGGTTACGTCAGTGCTTCTCAAACTTTCAATATTTGCGACCCAATTTTCAATCATAATTTTCATCGTGCCCCCCTCCATACACTAACAATGTATTGAATTCAATAATAATGTACTTTGGTGCTAAAGCTTACAATACAACTTTAATTATAAACCGTACAAATTAGCAAGATTAGTAATAAATTTTGTTTAAAATTTTATGTATGACAAGCCCCTGGGGTCACTGATAATTATTAAACTTGTTCTTAAATTAGTATTGTTAAATCAATTATCAAAGACATTATGCAGTACTAATATATTTACAAGTGTATTTTATAAATGTAAATATGCTTTATTTTTTATTATGTCAGAATGTATTTTTTGTTCCATTCTGTAAATTAATAATATTTTTAAATAATCTTATATTTTCAATTTTTTTATATGCTCGCCCCCCCCGACGTAGGGTCACCACACCCCCTAAGGGGTCGCACCCCCACAGTTTGAGAAATCCTGGGTTTCTTAAGTATTAGTTGGTATAATTTTTGAATGCATATTCTCAATTCCTTATAAAATAAAGTCGCAATAAACTTACACTTGAGAGTTAAGCTATGGATATTTTACTTGATCTCAGGTGACATTCGAAGGAATATTTCATACTTTTAATAAATTCACTTAGAAGTGTAATGAATTTTTAATTGATTCACTGATTTTTGGCAACGTCTTTCTCTAAAACAACGCTAAAGATACTGACGATAGACCACCCGTAATTTTTACCTCGGTCAAGTTGCAAAAACGAACCTGATCTGGCAACTAACACTCCAAACTTTCGCATTATGCCAACGTGAAGACTTCCAGCTACAACAGATTTAACGTATATCAGTCCATGTAAGCAGTGGGTCTTTTGTGTCAATAGAACTCAAACTCACGAGATTTTTAACCATGATCACTCGGCTACTCGACTGATTTTAAAGGTATCCCATTAATCCAACCAATAGTTTTCAGTTAATAGCTTGTTATCGCCCTCCAAACACATTTATTACATTATCTTTCTTCTCGATTTTTATTTTTAAAACTATGATTTAAATATCGAAAATGCGCTTATGCTTATATGCAGATTCTGTACTAAATAACATTTTCAGTTACATTATATTTAAGAAAATAGGCCTATGTATTAGTGAAAATAAAAAATCAAGTCTTTTTAATAGATTGCATGAAAAACACGTAAATGTACATTTCCATAGGACTTGCCTTTGAATAAATATATTCAAGTTTGTAAGATCGCATTTTCCCCTCGAAATAACGAGGTTCCACCAGCAGCACACGTGTTGCTTCGTAATAATCAATAAACTTATAATCAATCAATCAACACATCATCTGGGATATATTGTACAAAATCTCAATTCCCGTTTGTTTTTTTTTCAACACTTTGATCATCTTTCTTTGCGATTTCTTCATGAAAATAAATTTAATATAACTTAAATTCGTATTAAAGTAGTGCCTATTTTATTTTAGTTTTATCTTTTGTTCTAATATTTCTAATACTCTACCCTAAATTCACCTTTAAATTATATATAATTAGTCGCCTTACATAAAAGAGTTAATTTTCTATAAGCATACAAGGGGTTGAAAAGCATAAAAATTTCAAAAAGTGCCTACCTTTTTGGTCAATATTATGTACCGTAATTAAAATATGTTCAATATCTTTATGGAACATAATTAACTCTTAAATGTAATTAATCCGGGTTAGTGGAAATGGCTGTTTATCGAATAATCTGATTATTGGAATACATTTCGCCAAATTTAAGCCTTATTTTTAATTAATAAAGATGCATACAAATATCGCGTTTAATGAAATATCTGGCTTACTAGAATATATTTACTTGATGAATTAGCTGTAGAATTAGCCTTTGTAATGTAGTTTACTATAATGGATGTCATCAATTTAAAACTTTGGTTCAGAACTAATCCCCTTAAATGTACAGAGGTGTAAAAGTTATTCAACTAGATTAATTATCATAATTAGTACTCTAAGTATTTAATTATGATGAAATTGTATAAAAATTTTAATTTGCAATGGAACATGATTAAAATTACTTGTAAAAATATTAAGAAACTTTAGCTTTGTCTCTAAAGTCTAATTGTTTCTTCTTCCTTTATTATTTCCTTTTTCCTTCATCATATAAGTTATTTTTGTACTATGATACATCACCGAATGCATTTCGTAAGATATTAGCAAAATGATTTTATCTGTTTCAAATAAGTACTAGTTATTCTTTAAGCATTGTAAGTGTATTTGTCTATCGAGAGCTGAAAAGTCTCATAAATTAAACTTTCATTTTAGAGATAAATTATTCAGAGGTTCAAAGGAATTCGAGGATTCTTGGAGCGCAATAATCCAAAGAGGAAAAGTGGAATTAAATAATGTTGCTCTGAACATTATAACTTTTGTGAATGTAAGATTCATTGAAACTCGTTATCTAAATGTCCGTTCACCTTGGTCTGCATTTGTAATTTTGAGATGAGATTATTTTAGAGCATAGAGAGGATAAATCATTAAGTTATATGATTTTGGGTATTATTTTGGCTGTATTTCTGGATTCGTAATACCTTCGCAACTGAAACATGAGCTTTCGTTCTCACTCGTTCGAGTCTCGATTCGTTTAAAGACGCACTTGCAGTTACAGATTAATTAGGTACACCCAACTTTTTTTCACACGGTCTTTTTTTTGCACGATTTAGAAGTAACACAGCAAAAGAATTTATAAATATTTTCATGATTTTTTTTGTTTTAGCACGAATCCCGAAAGAGTTTGGGGGCTCATGACCTTTGGATCAGTACGATTTGTTCGAATTTATAACAGCTTATGATAAATAAATTATAGTTTAAAAAAACTAAAAAACATGATTTTATAGTGAATCGAACTAAAAAGTAAAAAACAAATAATAATACAAGAATAAAATGATTAACGAGAAAATTAATATCCTTGGGGGTAGAAGCGGGGGGTGCTCGATATCAATTGTTATAATTTCTTACTAGTTCTATTAGAAATGCTGAGTTAGTGTAAAAATGTAATACAAAGCATCCGACGCTCTTACCCCAATGACATTAATTTTCTCGTTAATCATTTTATTCTTATATTAAGAATTTTTTTTTTTTACTTTTTAGTTCGATTCACTATAAAAGCATGTTTTTTTTTTAGTTTTTTTTTTTAAAACTATAATTTATTTTTCGGTTTTTAGTTCAATCTACAATAAAAGCCTGTTTTTTTAGTTTTCAAAACTATCATTTATTCCTTGTTGAATTTATCCTGGAGATTTATCCTCATATTTTGAGCGGGAATAATGTTGCTGCTGAAATTAGTCTTGCTCTTCAATGGATATTAATTAACGGGCATAAAAGGTATTCTATCCGCTTAGGGGCCTCCAAAGAGTCCCGTATCGTTATATTTCAAAGATTCCTTCTTTATAGATACAGGTCAAACTAATAAAAGTGTGTTGAGTAGAAATATTAAAAGTCAATTGTATTATCACATTTTAAACATATTGCTTCAAAAACTGATATAAAATTTAATTATAATGTTAATTTGTATCATCATTTCTAAACATATTGCTTTATAAAAATAAATCTGCAGTTGTATATTTTTAACAAGACCTCATTTCCATTAATGGTGTTGCCAACTGCGGATGACTAAACGTCCACCGATTGGGTTCAAAATGGAGTCGAGATTCGAATCCAAGATCACGGCACGGAAATTGAAAAAAAAAAACATTAAAATTTGGTATAAACTGTCTAATGGTCATGGCTTGGTCTTTGAAAAGTTTTGGATCATTTCTGATAGCAAATGATTCTAAATAAAAAAAAAGAACTATTCAGGTTTTCTTCCATTAATTCAGCAAATTTTGTTTTCACTTTCACAGTTCAAGGTCGGATGAAGTGGGGAATCACACAGCTGTTTTGGTAAAATGAAGTAATGAATGATGTTTTCTTCCACAGATCCGACAAGAGAATTTTGAAAACCAAACTTGATGCTTGAGTTTAGCAGAATATTAATTTTTTTTTCATATGCACAAGTCCTTTTTTATTTCCATCTTCAGAAAAACTAGACAATTGTTTATATTATGTTAAGAAATTGCTGACGCGCCCCCCTCCCCTTTCTCACATAAAGAACACATTTTTTGTTTTATTTATATTAACCACAAGCTTTTATGGTTGCACCTTAATCTTTTAGTCGTCAAATCTGGAAATGGTATATAGAATTAGTCGCCAATTGTGGAAATAGTATATGGAATTAGTCGCCAAATCTGAAAATGGTATACGGAATTAGTCACCAAATCTGGAAATCATCATTCCTGATTATCCTGCCCAGGACAATGGAACAAAATTATGAAATTATTGTATTGCCATCGGTCCTTGACAAGTATGCAAAATTTCGAATGAATCTGACTTTTTAAAGTAGGTAAAAATCGAGTTCAAAGATTCCATTACATACAAATAAATCTTATAAAAGCGTGTTAAAAAAAGTCGACAATGAGGAAGTCGAAGGTGAAGATCAGCTATTAAAAGATTTACTTAGGGGTAAGATTATTAATGGAATAAAAGCATTGACTCTTGGAAATTTCAACAAAAGTGAATTGATTGATTGATTGGTTTTATTGGATTAATGCCCAAAACGTTAATTTACAAACAATCGTGTATTCGTGCTTTTGACTGAAAGTTTCTAATGTAAGAAAGGAAAAGTATTGGTGAGATTAAATGACAGAGAAGAAAAGTATAGAAAATATGTAAAGATGTTAGTGCATCTTGGGTGTGTCACTCTTATTTACCAAAGATGGCAAAACTTCACGGGCCTCTGAAAGATTAAAAAAATAAATAAATAAATAAAAGTATAATTTAACTTTGTCCATTCGTGATTAAGATGTACAAAATTTCAATAATACATTTCCTTAAGCACATATTACTTTCACTCCCTTCGGTCGAAGTGCAATATGTAAACTTTAGTTCTTTAAAGAACTAATTAACTTAATAGAGCAAACATTCAGATATAAGGCTCGAATCCACACTCAATGGGGAAAAAAGTGTTTTTTTAATAAAGAAGGTTATCGTACATTTAATTGTACCAAGACCCTTCATATCGTAATGTAGAAGTCAAGGTAAAGGAAAAACCACTAAAAACTGAATTTAAGTAGATTGGTTGTAGTTAGAAGACCTTTGTGCAAGTAATAAGAAATGTTCATCACAACACAGTAACAAGACCGAAATTTAAAATTAAGATAATCAATATGAACCGAACATTTTGTTCGTTAATTTGAGGTTATTCATTATATCAGGGTTCAAACAAAGTACCGATTGTTTGCTCTTACTTTTGGAAATTGTATAATAAGCAACAAAACACAAAAATACCCATATTCAGAAATTGCACACTTTTTATTCAGCAGCTAAAAATTCTTTTAGGGAATTTGTACCCACCAGTTAATAGGAAATTTTAAAATGCTGATTAATAGATGTTTGAAAATCTTTTTGATACCCGGCTCGACAGAAATCCTTTTCGACTTTATCTAGAGAAGAAAACACTGCATAATTTACGTCCTACTGCACAACGTATGATTTCACAGTTTCCAAATAATGTAAAACATCAGAAAATCCAAGTTCTGATAGGAGTTTCATTATTAAATAGCAATTTTGATGCAGAAATTATTAGCTCCAACAAGTCAACAACTTCATTTGCAGAGATAGACAGTCTGTCCTCAAATGTAACATAATCTTGAAAACCTTAAAATATCCCCGACTCTGTGGAGTGGGATGAGTGAGTGAATATTAACGTCACACTGTTCAGCTACACGAGGGCTTTTGACGACGGACCACGTAATTTTGAACCATGATCAAGTGACGTGGACGACAACTGAGCTGGCACTCCCTCTCCTAACTACCACACCAATGGGAGGACGTTTGTGCTCTCGACAGATTAAACGTGCATCGCTGCCCTACACGGCGGGTCTTTAGTGGTTCTGGGCTCGAACTCGTGACAAGGCCAGCCATGATCCGATACCTTGACCACTCGGCTACCACGGCCGGAGTGGGATGAGATAAGAAACAAATTTCTTGTCTTATTCAAAACTCTCTCGATGAGTTAAACTCATCAGCGCATGTTTAGTCTGACTTTCTTCCATCTCTTATACTCTCCTTATGTTATTATTTTTATTATATTTGCTTTGTATATTTGTATTACGTTCACGCACATGTATGTATATATGTATATAGTGAAGTTACCTTTAAATTTGTATTTTGCCATTTTAGTGTCTTCTAATGTTTATAAAATGTAATCTTTGATTTTTTTAAATTATTTTTTTTAATTATTTATTTATTTTGATTTACTTTTTTCAATAAAGTCTGGACGAGGAAGCAGTTATTTCCCGAAGGATCGGTTAGAAGCTCTAAACCCTTTTCGGGCGAGCCTGGTTCCTTTGGGCATTCCCTCCCACCTGATAATGGTGTGCACTCTTTCCCGTCGAAATGTGCTGCTGACAAGAAAAGTCATTTTTTCTATTCCGGACAAAAAGGATATGTCATTTGAAAAAAAATCCTATATTTTCTCACTGAAACTAATAAAAATACGTCCTCCTCGTTAATTCGAGGTTTATTATTCGTTAAGAGGACTTGGTACCCCACAAAAATGACCAACCTATCGTTTTTTTTTTATTTTTATTTAATCTTATTCCTTGCATTATTATCTTTCGATTGATATATCATTTGCTTAAGTCGGAAAGTTAGAGAAGTTGAATAAAACTTCATTTGAAAACAAATTAGGCAATTCGGCTACGCACCCTTTTTAGAAAAAAAAACTAAAAAAGCATTATGATAAAAAAAATCTATTTTATAAAGAGAAATAATAACTATAAAAAAAAGAAAGTGTAATATATAAAGCAGAATATTTCCGAGGCAATACAATAATGTAATTTTTCTTTGTGAAATGTGTGCATGTAAAATTTTTGAATTAAGGCATTTTATATTAATAATTTCATAATTTCAGCTCTTATTCCTGATATGTTTTTCATACAACTGTAATACTTCAATATTATGGGAAGAAAAAAAAACTAAACTTTCCGTTGTGACAGAAAAAAATTTTTTTTTTAACATTTTTCTTGAATTTTCTTGTGTAATTAATACCTTCGTAAAATTGATCGTTTATAAAATGTATGGGTTGAAAAAATACGAAAATGCAATTTTATTTTAAAGAAAAATATATAACTAATATCTTTAAGTGGTATTTTAAGTTTATTTAAGCTTATTATATTTTTTTTTTCAAAATTATAAACTTAAAAGTGGTTTTTCTCAGTTTGTGTTTTTCGAAACATTAGTGTATTCAAAATGCTACTCCTTCCACAACTATTTACCGATAACTTTCATTTTTTTTTCCTGTGTGTTTCATATAAATCATGTAACAAAATTAGGGATCCATTTTGCTGTAAACTGAATACTTTTTTTAAAAAAAATTAAAATGTAAGAGATATTGGCTTTATCGTTGATTTTTAGCATGCATATCAATATTTTATTTTTTTTCTCAAAAAAGAATTAAGTTATTGTAAAATCGATCCCGAAAGTTGTTTATAACATCTATAAAAATATTACAAAAAAAATCAGGTCAAAAAGTTAATAATTACAAAAGGAGTAAAATTTTAAAATTTTCCAAATTTTCTTCAAAAAATTTAAATTTTTAAAATTGTGTGAATAATATGTGAAAATTTTTATCTCGTATCATTTTCTTGAATAGAAACATTATATTAAATGTTAAAATATAATTTTTAAATACATAAAGAAAGAAAGTAGTTCAAAGGGTACCAAATCCCCTTAAATAACTGGTTTTGACCTTATTTTAATCGAGAAACGAAGAAATTCGTTGAATTGTGAACTTTGTTAAATAGGGGTTCGTTAAATCGGGATCCAACTGTATATAAATAGACATCGTTTTGCTCTAGAATAACATATGGATCTTATTGGAGAACTGATAGAACAGAGTCAAACAATTCTTATTAAATTACGAGGTTCATCATCCGAACTTGATTTATTTCAGAAAATATCTTAAATGACTTCTTCGTGCAGTGAGATCTTCCAAATCCATCACAAGCCCAAAGAAATAAACCTAGTCGTCTACTGCACAATAAATATTAAACCAAAAGTGAGCGTCCCTTTCGCCTTATTGGCTGACCGAGTTCTTCATCTGACCTTCCTTTATATTTGCATTTATATAACACGAACAACG
>BMAV01022168.1:956323-966421 GCA_019973955.1 Trichonephila inaurata madagascariensis | reverse complement strand
TACTGACTTTTAAACTTGTTTATTTTTTGGATCACATTGTGTTTTTTCTTATAAATAAATAGAAACAATTATGCTTCGTCTTTTTGGTATATTTTTTGTTTGTTTGAAATGTTTACAGACTATATTTGGTCATTCCTCACAGAAATAGAAAAAAATTATTGTTTTTTATATAATCATTATCATTTACTGGATTTAAGAACTGTGCAAAATTCATTTCAAGAGGTTTATAAGTTCAAACCTTGACACAAATAACATTACCATTTATAATTTAACCCTTACAGAGGACCATAAAGGTTAAGAGTAAATATTAGCATGTGAGAATTTATTTTTAATTGCTTATACGTAAAATAAACACAGATTCTATGAAAAGTACACAAAACTGCGTTGTTTCTTGGATCAATGAGTCAGTGTAATTTGGATCAATGTGTAGTTTTATCAGACATTTACATTCCTTTGTTCAAATAGACTTTATTATTGCACATAACTATACTTACCCAATAACATAACACATGGGTGAAAATAATGTAACATACTATTACAGAACACATTAAAAACTGAAATAAGTAATAAGAATACAACTCGTGAATATTTAACCACTTTGGCGCCAAATGTTTTGACAGTTCTTTTTTTGCTAAATTTTTCCGTTTACGTAATTGCCTTCTACATGCGTTCTATTTTGATATTTTGTACAAAAATTGCAGATAAGGTTATAACTGAATACGAAAATAACCAATTTTAAAATGGGCATTAAATAAAAATTTTCCCTCAGTATAGAAAATGTTAAACTTTAACTGTTAAATGTTAAACCACTATAAATCATCAGTTTCGCTTTAAAAATTCTTCAAGTAACACATTCTACCATTTTTTAAGATATCGACGAATCCTTTTCTGGATTAATCGCAGAACCTCGTAAGCATAACTTGGCAAATCAAAAGAACTTAAATTATGTAGAGCTAATTATAATTGAGCTGGAATTTTTAGTAATGAGTGCATAAGCGCTTTTAACCCGCGATCACTCGCGCGGGGTGTTTTGTACACCCCAGCAGCAAGAAAATCCTCCCAGGATTCTAAAAAGAATGTGCAGAACCACGATTTTTTCTGTAGTTGCACATTTTAGGTCATTGAACCTTCAGGCCTGATGCAATCCCTCTTTCTCGAACGATTGGAATGTAATGACCTTCAAAAGTTTATCTGGGGGGCTGAGAACTCCCGCGAGAAGTTGAGCATTTGTATACAGTCTGCTCTGAATGTTTGGAAAATGATTAAAATATTATTTTTCTATATACTTTCTACTATCATTATCTCATTAATTATAAAGTATATTTATTATATATACTGGTATATACGTTTTACTGGTTTATGAAAAAATATAAAATTATGTGTTTTAAAATAAAAAGTTTGTATGTTTAGTTTAAATTAATGTTAGTCTCATTTATATGCAATAAATTTAATAATTTTATTTGTATAATACAAAAAAAAAACATCTGTACTTTATAAATATGTATCATAATGACTTAATTTTATTTTCATAATTAAATACACGTGTTAAAATTTTTGGGTGTTCTCTACACCCCGCGAGTAACGACGGTAGCAAAAACAGGCGCGAGTGACCGCGGGTTAAAAATATCTTCAATAACATAATTAAAACTGGGAATGCTTATTAATGAAATTAATACTTTGAAAGTTAATTAAAACGGTAAGCATATAGTTTGCTGTAACATCTATTTACAGAAACGAATTTTAAATAAAATGTAATTAAATGTAAATAACTAATCAATATATAAATTCAATTTAATCTTTTTAAAAGGTATATTTATATACGGAAGGTGCGTACTCTTTTAAAAGACGAAATCCTACGAGTCATAGAATTTCAATTAAAATCAATTATCAAAACACTTAAATATTATAGAACCAAATAATTAAAGTGGGTTTAAAAAAAAGAAAGTATTGGTGTGTTGCTAATTAAATTTTGTGTTGCTTAATTTTCAATCTCAGTTCTTCAAACGCGCTTTTCCGAGTAACATCAAATTTGTGAGAATCAGAAAAATAATTCAACTTCTTAAAACCCACCGTACCATTTACAAAATTTTCTAGAAAATGCACTTAAGAATTACGTCAACTTCCCATGCATTTCCAACAACTTCCATTATATCTTTTGGCTAAGCTTGGTGTTTTGATTAACCAGCATCTCGTGTGAAGCAAGGTTCTTAGGAAAATTACCGTTTAGCTGCCAAGATCCCGAGACCGAGAAAGTTTTCGCTATTAAATCCGAGTTCGGCAACAGCTACGCTTGAGTTGTCACAAGAGTGTTTGATAATTGCCAGATCAGTCTTTCGAGTTGATGAAGTTGAGTAGAGTGATTCTTTTCGTCGAGTCAAAACGGAACCAAAAAAAGAGAGAGAGAGAAACCTAAAGCTATCAGTTTCTCAGAAGAATTTTATCTGTTGATGAAGAACAAAGCTAACAAAATTAGTTGACGGATCTTTGATGTAATCGGAGATTATATATACATTAGTCTGCCAATTCGCCGAATTATGGCGCACATTTCAAAGCGAATTAGCTAAGCGCTTTTCGAGTCTCAACATAATGGAGTTTTAATTAAGTAGTTAAATAGTTATGGGAAAACAACTTGTTTAAGTTTCATTGATTTGACTTGTGTAATTAAATGTTTGTTAAGAAGCTTAGAGCAGCTGAATTGGAAATGGATATGGAATTAAACTGAACGACGGCACTACCCACGCGCTGATGTAATTTCCCCTTTTAAATTTTAAACGCACTTAGGTAAGTAGTAGCAGTATCTTTATTTTAAAATATTCGTTGTAATTATCGTTATCAAAATAGATCTAAGTGTCATTTTCTTTGTAAATCAAGAAACTATATTTATATTTTTTGTTTTTAATTTAATATCAACCCCGAATGTATGTGTTTTTCTTATACATTCACCACTGAAATTTTGAATTGAGATTATATATTTTGGTATTTTATTAACTGTTTTCATATTTTTGTTTTATTAATAGTTTGCGTTTCATCTTTACATATATATTATAATAATTATATAATATAATTACTATATCCATCATATATATCTATATATTTATACAAACATATTTTTCTATAGAATATATATAAATATAAATTTGAATGGGTATAGTTTGAGAACATTTTTAAAATGAGAAACTCCAAAGAGTGGAAAAATTTTCTTTGCATTTAAAAAAAAAATTAAGCTGAAATAAAAGCTTATGTGGTACAGTTTCAATAAAATTCATCCAACAAAATTGCTGATTTAAACTCAAGTACATTTTCTACGTTGAGGACAGTACTAAAGTAGTTTTAAAATTGCATATTTTGACATATTTCTTCGATTCCTCATAAACCAGTAAATTTTGCTCATTTTAATAAAAAAATTTTTACAGTTTGTGCAATAAAGTAAAAAAGTTTATAATAGCAAAACAATTTTTGCAAAGAAATTTTTGTATTTTTTTTTTTAAATAGTATAAAGTATGAACATAAAAAGAATCATAACTAATTTGCTTTCTTTTTTCTACCCACAAGATAACTTTTGAAAGGCTAATAGTAGATCTTTCAATTTTATATAAAATTAAAGCAAATTAATGCTTGTATTCTGTATACCTCACATTTTAAATGTATCCTTTTTTTAAGTATTTTTTTAAATTAAAAAAAGTATTTAAAAATTTAAGAACTCTACTTTTATCTATTCATCATATTACCAAATAAAATATACTTATCCGATTCACAAAAATTCAAGAATACAGAATACAGATCTAAAAGTACAGTATACATACAAAATATCATACCTCAGTAACTGATTTTTTTTATTTTGTTGGAAAGTGTGAAAATTAGAAACCGAGGGAAAATCTCTACAGATTAAATTTCACTTTTTTTGCATTAAAATAATTTATTTTACGCTTAAAATGTGCCCATTTAATATGTTGGGCCTTCTTTTTTCATAATGTGTTTATGCATACCTTTTCACATTCTCAGTCTTACGAGTCTTTTTTTTTGTGTGTGGAAGATTTAGAGCCTGAAGAGCACAAAAATACTTTATTTTAAAACTTTGACGTTTCATAATATATAGGCAATCAGATATTCTATCATTAAATATCCCTCTCATATTATTTTACACCAATATCTGGATCACCAATTATTTTGGAAGACCCAGACGTATATAATCTTGGTCAATACTTCCAAACTGTGAAATTGAAAGATCTTTTTTAGCTTTGAGACTTTCTAACTAAATACTTTTTCAATAGTTTGGGTTAAGATAGTGGCCGCGGTAGCCGAGTGGTATAGGTATCGGATCGTGGCTTGCCTTGTCACGAGTTCGAGCCCAGTACCACGAAAGACCCGCCGTGTAGGGCATCGATGCACGTTAAATCTGTCGAGAGCTGAAACGTCCTCCCGTTGGTGTGGTGTGGTAGTTAGGAGAGGGGGGTGCCAGCTCAGGTGTCGTCCACGTCACTTGACCATGGTTCAAAATTAAGTGGTCCGTCGCCAAAAGCCCTCGTGTAGCTGAACAGGGCGACGTTAATATTCAATAAATCAATCAATCAATCATTGGGTGAAGATAATTCATGAAAGTAAACATGATTCACATCACAACGATAGGCATAATAATGCTTTATTTGTTAGAAAAGTATTTTTTGTGATCTTGTACTTCAGTAAATACATTATGACAGTGCTTCTCAAACTTTCTATACTCGCGACCCAATATTCAATCATTTTCATCGCGCCCCCTCCATACAATAACATTGTATTGAATTTAATAATACTATACTTTTACACTAAAGCTATAATACGAAATTAACTTCTTATGTGCCACCGACTTATATAAACGTCTCGCTCAGCCAAAGCATTATTTTCTGGACGTATATATACGTCTGTCCGAAGTACGATCTTTTCTGTGCACTGCTATCCATAAAATTATTCCTAAGGCTTTCGAATGCAATTAAAGGACCTTGACAGTATTTGCAAAGGATTTACTTATTTCAGCGGATTTTACTTATTTAATCCTTTTTTCCGCCCCTACCCCCCCCCAAAAAAAAACACATCAAAATACGCGCGTGTACGTGGAAAACCGTGTCATTGGGGAGCGACCTCGTAACTTTTAATCGGCAGTTAAGGAATTAATGATAAACCGTACAAATCATCAAGATAAGTGTTGATACAAGTCCATGGGGTCACTGATAATTATTTAACTTGTTCTTAAATTAGTATTGTTAAATTAATAATAAAATGCATTGTACATAGTACAGATACTTTTATAAGTATATTATATCAGTGTAAATGTGTGTATTTTATATTTTATTATGTCAGAAAGTATGTCGTTTGCTTACTTTCAGTAAATTAATAATTTTTTGAATAATCTTTAGTTTTCAACTTTTCAATATGCTCGCGCCCCCCTCGTAGAGTTATCACGCCCCTCAAGAAGGGCTCGCCCCACACTTTGAGAAACGCTGCATTATGAAATAGCATCAGGTAGGAAGATACAGTGCATCGCTGCACCATTTATTGAACAATAATAACGTTATTTAGTCCTATATCATATAAAAATATTAATAGTATATTCCAATAGACACTTTACTCTCTGCGCCTGGAGAGAAAAGTGTCAAATCAGGTGACATCCTTATAATTAGACCGTGATTTAAAACTGCGAGGTTCGTCGCCAAAACGCCTTATATTGCTTCGAAGAGTGATGTGTGTGTTAATAAAACAATTAAGTAATTAACAAAATCCAAACAGAAGTTAACGAAAAATATATGTTTGTTTAAAATATTTAAACAAAAATTTTTTTTTATTGCTGAGAATAACTATTGTATGATTTCGACGCAGTTTCTAACACTATTAATTTTTGAAAACGTTTCTCAAAAATTGATTTTTTAAACGTCCAAAGGTACTATCCTCCCACTTAAATAATTAGATAAATCCGGGGCACAAAGACACCTAAGGCTCATGAAATCTTTAATTTTAGGATTACTGTTAATTTGCTACCAATGATTTCTTGTCAATATCCTCCCATATGACAGTCTTCATGGGAATTAAAATGTATTTGTTACATTTCTCTCTCTCTTTTGTGGGAGTGTTAAACATTTTCTTACAATCTTAGGTATTTGGGGTAATTGAGTTCCCCGAGTGACCACTTTTGTTCCAAAATATTTTCTATGAGCAGACTACAGACAGCTACCCTAGTGAATGACTTAGCGGTTTTGATTGCTGTGTTTTACGAATCATTATGGATTCTAAACGTAAATGAACAGAATATAAAAAAATAAATGGGCTTCTGTGTGATCCCTATTGGATAAAATTGAAACTTATCAAGCAAGAGGGAAGAACTTGATGAGATAATGGATATTAATCATGATATCGAAAGTAAATTTGAGAAAAGTGATGAGCATGAAACTTTTGAGTTGAAAAAGGAAAGTTTTCAAATGCTACCTAAAAAAACTCCATTAAGGAAGATATACCACAAGACACACTGCGCTTTGTCAAAAGGACTCAAACAAGAAAAAGTTCACCATGCTATTTGTCGATCATATTCTAAGGGCAATAAAACTACAAAAACTTGAACAAAATTTGACAGTTTTGCCTCTAAATATCATTCCTGTAATGTTAGTGAAAAGTGTGTGTGATTTGTGTCCTTTAATAAAGTCATGCACATTTGAAACATTTTAGTTCAGTTTGATTAGATTTTTTCTCAAATTATCAAAGAAAAATTGAAAAGTCCTTAAAAGTAGGTAAATATACTTTCTTTTTTAGTTAAACTAGTCGCTGTAATTACGATTTTTACTGTGTACTATAAAAATAATTATTTAAAAAAAGTATTGGGGTGACTCAGTCACCCCGCGCGACCACTAACATTAGTATCCAGTGCGTGCCTTCTACCGGGTTAAAAAAGTGACACAAAAGTACATAAGTGAGTACTGAGGTATGCGGATGACCGTAGTAGTCGAGTGGTTATGGTGGCAAAGTCATGGATTGGAGTTCTTTTACCAGCAAGATTTACCGTGTGCTGTGACTGATGCACTTTAAATCTGTCACGGCTCGAAGTTCTCATGTTAGCGTAATGCGGTAGTTTTGAATAGTCGTCACTTAACCGAGGTTCAAAATTAGCAAGTTCGTTGCCAATAGCATTGTACTACGAAACTACACGAGAACAAAAAACAATCAACGAATTAAATGTATTCGATTTCATAAAACGCTTGGTTTTGGCAATTGAAAACTCATTCCTCTGTTAACATCCGTAATTGCTTAGTAAAATAAATTATAAATTTTATAGAGCATACAGTCCTTGATATTTAACTGGCTTCGAAGTCTGATAATTTCCTTAAAACTTCTCGTGGAACTCGTCCTCATTGCATTAACTTGATTTTAAATCGTGAAATATATATTAGTGACATCAGTTCCGAAAAAAAGATCAATTCTAACCTAAACGTTAATATCAAATGTTTTTTTTTTCAAGTTACAGTCATATTTTTTAAGAATATAAAATAAATTCAAGTGAACAGAAGCAGCAAATTATTTCGAAGAATATTACATGAAGGATAGTTATTAGAATTGTCTTTTTTCTAGAGTTTTTTTTTCATTTTAAGTAACGGAACGTGCCATGGAATTCTGAAGAATTTTAAACTAAAATCACATAAAAACAACTGCAATTAAAAACAATTATTTACTTCAAGAAATCCATGTCACTTTTTAACAAGAAAAAATTAAATAATAATAATCCACATAAGACCATAATCCTTTTATAGCAATAACCTGTTTAAAAAAAATTCCATTACATATTTTAGCTTTTAATTCTTGCCGTTTTATATAATTTGAATACTTCAATGTCTTAGATATTTTCTGTCAAATTGATTACATTCCTTTCCCTGTTGAAACATATGAGTATGTGATGAATTCCTTACGATTACCTTATCGAAAATAGAAAGTCAATCTTTCATAAAAAAATAAGCTTTACATTTCTAAAATTAGTATTCTTTGTACGTAACAGAAAGATAGTAAGTAATATATTATTTAGTAAGAGTAGCATTCAATGAAGTCCAAAAATAAACCAAGTTTAATACAATGTAATTTATATTTCTTAGTGTTCCTGTAGCTTATCTCAAACGTGTTGCTTGGTTTGATTTGATTTTTTACTAACGCTAAGCTTTGAAGCTGCACGAGAGCTATTGATGGTATGCCCAAGGGTACCGAGCTCACCCAAGAGGATTTAGAGCTACAATCCGACACCCCGAGAAACACACACCCCACTGCTCTCGGTTTTTATTGGGCGAAAACATTTTCTTTTTTAAAGAAAAGTTTATAGACAAGCAGTGGCGCACACAAGGGAAGTGTCCTAGGGGTCCGGACATAGCCTTTGATTTTTTTTCGTTTGATTATAATCCTATGTATTTGTTACGTAAAATTTAATTATGTATTTGTTAGTAATAATAAATTGTATTAATTAATGCTAATTGTTTATTCAATAACTAATTTTGTATTGTTTTTGTTCCCCAAAATCGACAAAATCAAAAGAATATGTTGGTCGGCGTATTGGAGCATGAGACCAAAATGGTGGACTTTCAACCTTGGACCCCCCCTTGAAAATTTTTTGTGTGCACTACTGTAGACAAGTGTTAACAGAACTTCTTTAAACAGGAATTACATAGTTTCTTTACATTAATTGTATAGTTAACAAAGTACAAAAATGTGTAATAAATATAAAGTAAATGGCAACGAAGAAAAAAACTGGGTAAGGGAAAAATTCATTCAAATTTGGTATCTCCAATGCAGCCATAGGGTTAGTATAAAAATAAATACAAAGGCTATAAAAAGACAACCTCAATAGTCCTCGTAATTTTAAACCTCGATCAAGTGACGAGAACAACACTTAAGCCGGCACCCAAATTTTCACACCCCTCCAATGTGAGGTCTTTGACTCTAGACAGATTTAACATGCATCAGATCTCTTATACACGACACGGAGGGTCTTAAGTTGCACCAGAACTGAAACCCACGGCACTCGACAATGTCGGCCATGTATTCGCAACTAGGGTACAGTAGTCCCCCACCACCCCCAGTGTTGCGTCAGAGTGCGACGTCAATATACAATCAAGCAATTAAGAACTTAAAAAGTGCTCTAATTAATTTAGTAGACAATTGGGTTTTCTTTGCAACTTTTTAACCCTTTATCTACCGCATTATGATTTACTGCATTTTTTATCATACAATATTTTTTTTTGGATCACTACATTGAAAATTAAGGCATATACATAAACAAAATACTCAACTTTGAGAAATTTAATCCGTTAGAGCTAATTAATTACTCAAAGATATTCAACTGTAAAATTAATTATATACACTGTTCACTCTTAAAATAAATAGTCAAATCATTTTCTAAGGTCTGCATAGGAAAAAAAAAAAATAAATAAATAAGAGATTTAAATTTTGACATTATCATTTTTGTCTTGAAAAAATAGTTAATCTTCGCAATCTGCTGAAAATGCCGCCAGCTGAAAACGCAATTCCTGCTATAAAACTATTCGCCTTCCTCGCTAAAATACTCATCATAGAACCCGTGCTGCCATATATCTTGGAAAATTGGATTTCAAAGAATATTCCTGCTAAGTATCGTCAGAATATACGCAAAAATGGTTATTCTAAGTAGTTTTATAGTGTGGGGTACCGCGTCGGTAAATAAAGGGTTACGGAAGTTCCAATCGCACTTACATTATCGTTTTATATTACAGGGAATAATTTTTAAAAAAGAAAAAAAATCAGAAATAATTTTTAATGAGTGACAGAACGCAGTATTGTGGGGAAAGATAAACGGGGATTTTTAAAATATTTTTTTTTAAATACAGAACATTTATTCGAACAAAACAAATCTATGGAGGTTTGGACAGATATTCATAAGAAGAGTTTGTCCGGAAGTGAAAGCATTGCATTTTACTTTCACTGCGCTCTTATATCATCAGCCCTATTTTTGGTCAATTTATCTTTTGAAGAACAAAATACGTTTAACGTTCCTCACATTAGAAAAACCAAAAACAAAGTTAAATCAGCTTTTTTGAATTTGAAATTGGATTAAGTAGTTTGCTT
>BMAV01022168.1:891649-919896 GCA_019973955.1 Trichonephila inaurata madagascariensis | reverse complement strand
ACGTGTAACTTTACCAACTTTATTATATTTTCTTGGATGCTCATAAACTTTCCAGGCAATTATTACCCATATATTTTGCTCACATGAAGAGGGGACATAAACCAGTCTGAATCATATAAGATAAAATCAAATAATGTGTAGAAATTTGAAAAGAAATATCTAAAGTTCTGTTAAATAATAATTTATATTATCATATTATTGCATAAATTAGTTATTAAGTGTCATAGAAAATATCTTCAAAATGAAAATTACATCTACACGAAGGTATCAAAGTTTTAATTATCATTAAAAATAATTGAGATACAAACTTAAGTATTATTTTTATTAAGATTTCTTCACAAAATAGTCACTACCCTGATTCATAGTTTTCTCTCAGGCTTTCTTAACCTTTCGAAGACTGTCATTGCAGTCAGAAGATTGTATTGGAAATCCTTTTTCCATCTATTGAATGACGTCATTTGTGTTGTCAAATCTTGACTCTTATATTGTTTTTTTTGAGTTCTAAAAATAAGAAAGTTGCCTTGAGCGTGATCGGGAGAATAGGGAACGTGTGGTAAAATTTCACACACACACACATAAACCCACTTCATTTAGATTTCTCAAACAAATTTGATTACTGATTAGTAAGCTGGTGTTTATCAATAAAAAGACGGAAGTGATCAAACCGTAGCATTTTTTATTCAGAGCCACAATATTCGTTCAAGAGTGTGCAGTAATAGGCACTATAATGATGATTTGATCCTTCTTCTGGTACTCTGTTGAGACAACGTTTCTCAAACTGTGGGGCGCGCCTCCCTTGGGGGACGGGATAATCCAACGAGGGGGGGCGCGAGCATGTCGAAAATATAAGTATTTTAAAAATTACAAATTTATTGAAAGGAAGCAAAATAAAATACATTCTGACACAATAAAAAAAATAAAATACACATTTACACTGATATAATATATTTATAAATGTATCAGTACTGCACAGTATATTTGATAACTAATCCCTCAATACTAATTTAAGAACAAGTTTAATGAATACTTTTGACTCTCATGAGCTAATCATACACAAAATTATGTACAAAATTTAATACTTATTTTGATAATTTGTACTTTCTTTGATTAAAATCGCGTTGTAGCTTTATGCAAAGAACATTATTGATGCATTCAATACAATGTATTGTATATTTATTGTATGAAGGGTGGCGTGATGAAAATTATGATTGAAAATTGGGTCGCAAATACTGAAAGTTTGAGAAGCACTGTGTTAAGATGATTCCATAACATTAAAAAATAATCGATAGCATTACCTTCCCTGCAGTTTTTGCCTCCTTCTTAGGAAAGGTGAGTCGCTGTGCTTTTACTCCCTGCTCATATCTTTGGTCTTTAGATCATATTCATAGATCGAAGTTTTATCTATAGTTATCAGACAACCAAAAAAAAATCATTTTCGTCTTGCTCCAAAAGATCCAATATCTCCTTTGACAGATCACACTACGCTTGTTTTTGAAAAGTCGATATTTGTGGATTCAAGTACTGACACGTGTTGTTGGTACTGACACCTTTGACAGGTGCAGTTCTTGATGAATACTTTTCCATGCCCTACTATTACTAAGATCAGACTCATTCTTGATCATCTGGAAGGTTGCTCTTCGATCTAATAGGGTAAAGACATCCATTTTCTTCATTGTGGCAGCATTATCTGTGAGTGATGGTTTTCCACGTTTTGAATCGTCTGTGAGGTACATGTGGCCAGTTTTAAAATTCCTTTTCTATTTCACTACATTGTCATATGATGGGCTATCATTTTCATAAACTTCCCTCATCTCATCATAGATTTGTGGGCATTGTAACCTAACAAATATTGTCACAATGATAGCTTCTATTTTCTCGATACTGCAGGTTACCTCAATCCATGGCTTCCTGAAATCAAACAACTTGTAACGAGTCTATCCGCGAACCTCTCACTAATCCTCTTGGGTAAACTTACTTATTTTAAATGTTGTTCTATTAAAAACTTTCTCCCGAAGAAGAAAACGCTGTTATGCAAATGAAGGCTTTTATTTAAGCAGTAACTTTTAGGTACAATGGAGAGAGAGGTTAGGAGTTAGATGATGGAAGTTAGTAATTAACGTAAAGTAGTGGAAAGTTAATCGAAGGTAACACGACGATTGATTAATTAATATATTTAAGATTACTAAATAACTATTTAGTCGATAAGTTATATTGCACTTAAAAACGATAAGATGTCGAATAGTTGAGAAAGGAATACGATAATTCAAACCGTAAGTAACCAAAGAGTGCTAAGCGTAAGTTAATTAAATCGTTATAAATTATTTAGTATTCCTTTCTTCCGTGTAGTTGCTCCTACACTTTGTAGTAGTGTACATTTCCTAATCTAGGTTGTCGAGATTTAGCAAAGGATTAATAAATTATATTTGTTCTGAGTATGACTAATCTTCATTCTAACTCCCAAACATTAATGAAAAGGGTGACTCGTTCCTTACAAATTGAACATTAATAGTGTAATTTACAACATGATATACCTAAGGATCAATATGTAGAAGTTATTTTTTTATATCTCGGTTATTTATTAATAATAATTAAAACTTTAAATGCCCCTATGTATGTGTAAGATCTTTCAGAAGTATAAATTTAATTTTATTATATGAACAATTATGTGTATGTAAACATACAAAGCAATTTATTTTCTTTTACACCTTATTTACTCATTGTATTGTTTGCTTTTCTTTGTACAAACAATTGTCTTCACTGTTATTGTAAATACTTTTCATTAACACGTTTCTTCAACATGTATCTACATCAGTGGCTCCTTGCATGAAGTGTTATTGAATGATTATGGCATTTTTATGTAAGTGCACACATTTTAAATATTTAACTCTCTGCTTTTCATTCTCAGTTTATTTGGCAAGAGTAATAAAGATTAACGTATTGCCGTTTCTCCTACTAATCCTTTAATCTCAAAAATAATAGAGGAAAAATAAAAAAAAAAATTATCATTTACTTTAAATTCACGTTCGTGTAATTTCAGTTTCACAGCTTTTTAAAAGATTAATTTTGGGATAATATGCCTTTAGCCCTTGAATTTCTTTAATTTCTTATTATTTAGGGACTGTAATGCATAAATGGAGTGTAGTACTTAAATTGAAAACTCTTTTACTTGATAAAGAGCAATCGAATGTATAAAAAAAAGATTACTAAGCTTTGAAAAGACCTTTTCGATTAATGAAAATTAGGATTTTTTTTCCCTTCCAGCAATGAATTTCTTTAAAATGTACAAATTTTTCCCGTTATTCCCGAAATTCAAAAAAAGTAACATTTAATAAAAAAAAAACGTTACACACACACACATAAGTAGAAAGAATTTCTTATTCCGATACTGAAAATAAATGGAAAAATAAAAAGGGGATTTTTTTCCACTACTTTTGTTTTTAACACTGTGTAAAAGAATGTTAAGATGTCCCATTTATAGGATTGTATGAAATCAAAAATAAGTAAAGAATACGAATAAAAAAAATAAGATAAAGTTAATGAGCTCAACGTAGTTCTGTTGATTTTTTTTTCTTTTTTCTGTTCGCTAAAATCAGAAAAGTTTGAGGAAAAATCTTTTCTTTTTTTTAGTGAACATTTCACTTCTTATGGAATAAATTTAAAATATTTTATTTGTATAAAAGATAATTTTTTGAAAGCATTAAGTTCTCAATGGTTGCTTAAATGACATAATTCTTTTTATCTGCTTTAGGAACATTTATCAAAAAGAAAAACCGTTCGAAAACAAGAATATCCAAGTTATCAGCTTAGTGGAGAAAACTCCAGAGCGGGTGAAAAAAAATCACCTTCTCTTAATTAGGCGAGCCTAGAGTTTGTATTCCTTTTTCTTTCATTTCCAGATCGAAAATGAAAGAACTGGAAAACCGGGGGAAGAGAGAGAGAAAAAAAAATTAGAAATAAACTAAAGTACAAATAGTTGATAAACCGAATGGAGTTCTTACATATTATCGAACATGGATTTAAAGGAAATTTGGGAGATATATTCGACGAATTTGTAGCACGAAATGATGCTATTAAGAGGAACCTTTTAAAAACGGAACTCCGGTTGATACTAATTATGAAAAAAAACGACGATGTGTAAGTGCAGAAAAAAGTTGGAAAAAAGAAACCAGCAAAAACTCCTCCTCGCATTAATTACAAGTTTTGCGTATTATATGTCATTCCACAACAAGTAATGAATCTTGTTAATGTGCTGCGCGACACAGGAGTTTTTTTTCTTGAATATCTTTTTAATTCCGATTCGTTATTTATTAGACGAAAGGCTTTCATACAGACTTCCAATTGATGATTAATAATCCGGAAACTCAAGGAGGAGCAGCCAATAAAATTGACTTTTTTTATTTGATATAAATTAGGTTGTAAACGTGATGTGAAACACACAACTCATCTCAATATTCTCAAATTTATTCTGAATCATTTTATCCGAAAAGTAATGAATAAGGTTATTATTTTTAAAGAAAAATGTAGATATATTTATCACAATTTGAGTCAATTTCAATGATTTTGAATGCTTTTTTTTAATTCTTTTTTTTGTTAAGGGGGTCACTTCACTCAGCACTGTTCTTTTCTCAGTAATATTAAAAAGAACTGTTTAAGGAACATTTTTAAAAAGTTGACTGATTATACACTCGATAACTTTTCCACGTGTATTTATTTCATTTTTATTAATTTAAAAAGAGTATTTTTTAAAAAAATATTTTGAATTCTTTTTTTTTTGAATTCATATGTGGAGTAACAAAGAAAAAGCTTTCAAGCAATGAAAATTCATGGACATTGTAGACCATACAATTGATGCAAAATCTCTCATCAAAATATTTATTTATATAGTATTATAATTTGTGGGAAAGCTTTCAATGTTGGTAGAATTTTCAAAAATGTTTCTTTTGTGTGAGAATTTTCAATTTTCAGAAATTTCGATCTAAAGTAAAGACTCCTACGTTTAAATAATGCATACCAGCAACATAGTTTGAATTGCTAAAATACTTCTAATTTACTTAGAAATTTTTTTTTTAGCATTAGAAGCAAAAAGAATTAAATTTTATTTTCCGTTAAAAATTTAAAAATAAATTTTTCCCTAATTTTCATAAAGTAGCCTCCTTAAACATTTGCACTTAAAAACTGTGTTTGATATCTATTTATGTGTGATTACTTTTCAAATTTAAGGAATCAGATAAAATAAATTAAAGCATTGTCTTGTATACCATTTTAGATAACAGTAAGTACATGATAGAAGATGCCAAGAGAGATATTCCATGTTCTTAATTAAATTTTACAATGGAGAGGCGTTACAAAACATGAATGAATTTATATGTAACCTTCTAAGTATGAGTATACGCAACAAATAACAGTTACAGAAACGCTACTAAGAAACTTGAAAGATTTGTAAAATTCTGCTATAGTATAATATAAAAGGAAGCAAAAAAATTACAGCTTTTTTTGTACATAATAGAACACATTACAAGGTAACACATATATAAAGCATTAGTCGGCATGCATAATAAAAACACAAAATGATCAATTTATCTAAGCATTAAATGTGCATGATTTTCCTGCAAATAAAAATTCGGTGATGTAGAAAATTTAAAGACGTGAACCATTGTAATGCGAATACAGCATTGGATGAAACTGTGTAGTTTCCTTCCACAATGTTTTATGAAGAGATGAAGTGAACACCAATTATTAAGAACGTGAAGAAACAAGTGCATTTACTCCTTGTAATCTTTATATTCCTTAAAAGCATGCTTACAAAAATGTAAAAAAAATCTGTCACTTTTGTATGGGAAAGAAACTATCTGGTTTACTTTGGAATAATAGTTACTATTTTTTATTTGAGAAACTATGTCCACTTACGGGGTCTATGGTCTACCTTTCTGAAGTTTCGATATATTCCTGAGTCAAAACTGAAAAACTGAAGCAATTTTGTAAATCTCGCCAGTTTCTCAAACTAATGACTGCTAATATAAAGAAAATTCTAGAAAATAAATTATTTAAATAATGTAACATAAATAACCCAATGCAGTTTATACCTTATTTTTCAGTCTGTTTTTTAAGAAAATTAATATGATTCTGAATAATCAAGATTATTTCGCCATTAATTCCTTTTTTATTTTCGGCTTTTCACAGTTTACAGGTAACTTTTCTAAGCAAACTTTCGTTAAGGAGCAGTCCTAATAATGCAAAAAGCCCTCATGTAACTGAATAGGATGACGTCAATATTCACTTACTCTTTCACTTTAATATTTCGATATCACAAAGGATGTGCTATAGATTTGTTAACAGGTATGTCACTTCCGACTATATGCATATAGCAAATTCTTAATTTCATATATATGGAAATAATGTAACCTAACTGTACATTTAACTTTCACAAGAATTGTGATTAAAATCTCTGTTTGTACCGTTGAATAAAAGACATTTTAAATTTGCTTCGTAAGCATTAAAACATAATAATAAGTACAAGTTTTTTTATAAATATAATTGTATATATTTCGGTTGTATGTGGTAGCATTATTGAAGTTTTGTAAGTTTCGGATTTTTTTCAAAAGAACGTTATATGTCGGACCTCTCAAATTCTCAAAGAGGCCAAATTGCAGGAGACCATTAGCTGGAGCAAGTGAGACCCAAACATTTTAACTTTTAGGCTTTTCTAGAGGTAAGGTGTCTAATGTCATGACCGTATACACACAACGCGGAGAGATAAGTTCGGAAAAGCATTATAATGGATGGAAAGAAAAGTTAACTGAAAGATACCAACAGATTTTGAAGCAGATTGTAATGTCTGAAAAGCGAACAATTGGAGCAAAAGTGATCGCATCTGGATTCTCCGGCTTCAGTGATTACTGTTAGAATGTACCTTCATAAATAGAACGTTTACGCCAGAACAGCAATTCCCAAGTCACTTCTCACGGATGTTAACACTAAACGTAGTCTGCAGCGGTGTGTGTCACAGTCACAAAACCTGGTCGATCGATAAGTGGAAGAAATTAATATGCTCTGACGAATAATTTGTTTCACATTTTTCCATACAACAGGTCGGGTGCACAAGCGTATGATCGTGATTGTCTCCTTCCAACTGTCAAAGCACGGAGACTGATCTGTCATGATGTGGACAGCCGTGTCGTGGTTTTATGCAGGAGCAATCATAACCCTGAAAGAAAGGATCACTTGGGAGAAGTATAGAGAAATTTTATAACTGAGGTTCATCCTATGATGCAAACTTTGTTTCCTGCACCTATCCACGCAGCAGAGACTCGTCTATTTTTGGTTTGATGAAAACGAGGATCAAGTTAAACATCAGCCATGGCCCGCACAGTCACTCGACTTCAATATAATTGAACCATTATGGTCTATTTAGAGAGTTCAATACGAAATCAATGTCCTCTACCGGCATCTCTCCCTGAACTTTCCCAATATCTCCATGGAGAATGGTACAATATTACTCTAAACACTATTCATCACTTGTATGAATCGATTAATAGAAGAGTCCAAGCTGTATTACATGCCAAAGACGATCCTATATCATACTGGTAAAGGATTCCTTATGTCTAAGGTGTTTCCATTATTTTGATAACTACCGCTGTATATACGAGGGTAAGTAGAAAAATAAGTTTCCCCTGTCGACTGTGGTCAGAGTTGTGTATGAAAGTCAAAAAATAGAATGAGACATTAAAGATATGACCTACCTTTATTTTATTATTCTCGTACGAGTACGTTGAGACATTTGTCATATCGCTTGATAAGCTTCAAAAAGTCCTCCAAGAAAAAATCAGGGCTTTGCATATGGAAGAAGCGTTGAACGGCTATGGGCGAAAGGCGACACACCAGGAACAACGCATGGTGGTCAGCCTGGAATATCTCGTGCGTTACCATGAAGATGGCAATGACTTTCTGTTTCGGATTGTGACGGGGGATGAAACGTGGGTCCACCATTTCACGCCAGAATCCAAGGCCGCATCTATGGAGTGGAAGCATCCGTCATCAAATGTCCGAAAGAAGTTCAAGACAACTCCCTCTGCAGGTAAAGTGCTCCTCACAGTTTTCTGGGACGCCCAAAGAGTTTTGTTGCTGGACTTTTTGGAGGTTGGAACCATCAATGCTACTCGCTACTGTGACACCCTGTCGAAATTGAAAGAGGAGATTCGGAAAAAGTGGCTTGGCCTTCTCACATCTGGCGTACTGCTGTTGGATGACAATGCCAGACCACATTCGGCGACGGCAACGCAAAACCATATTGCAACTCTTGGTTGGGAGCGCCTACACCATCCGCCATACAGTCCTGATCTCGCACCAAGCGACTTCCATCTGTTTCCGGCTTTGAAGAAAAATCTCGGGGGAAGGCGCTTTGGAAGCAATACTGAAGTGAAACAAGCCGTTCAACGCTTCTTCCATATGCAAAGCCCTGATTTTTTCCTGGAGGGCTTTTTGAAGCTTATTAAGCGATATGACAAATGTCTCAATGTACTTGGTACCTATGTGGAAAAATAAAGGTATTTCATATCTTTAATGTCTCATTCTATTTTTTGACTTTCATACACAACTCTGACCACAGTCGACAGGGGAAACTTATTTTTCAACATACCCTCGTATATATATATAATTTGTTGCTGTACTCACGAAGTAAGTTTTATCATCTAGTTTCTCATTATATCGATTTTAACTCTGTAATAGTAAATATTAATTGGCAATAATTTTGTCGTTATATATTAATAGCATTGTGTATTTTATTTGTAATGTTTAAATTTCTCTTAATATATTCTTTCCTTTCCGTATGGCCCAGAGTATAGGAAAGTTGCATGTGAAGTTTGGCTAGCCACAAAACTTATTTTAAACCTGCAATCTTGGTTCCTAATGCCAGGAGTTTGCCATTGTACTACTGTGGCTAATTTTTCTTACTATCTTGACTAGTTATACTTCGGTTTTATAGCTATTTGTATATATATAGTGTTAAATATATAGTGTTAAATCATCTCTATTAGAAATAGACTAATATGACATGACTTGAACATTAAAGATAAAAGAATCATTCTGATATTAGAAGCATAAAAATATGGGTGCCGTAGTATTATAAACAATGCTGACTGATCACAGCTTTTAATTTTATATAAAATTGTATTTTGACTAGTTTTATTGTTATATATAAAAGAATAATTTGAAAAGTATACGCCCTACTCGTCATCGTATCATTCTTCTAAAATAAATGTTCTGATTTTCGAAATCAAAAAAGCTTTTTCTTTTAAAAAATCAGCACGTGTATATAGAAAAATTAATCACCATTCTTTTGAAAGATTGCATGTTTCGTGCAGTTAAGGTTACATTATTTTCACCAATATAAAATTAATAATTTACGACAGCTTCACTTTTGAATCAATCCAAGTTTTCATAGCAACGAATAATAAGTAATATTTTGTAGCAAAGTTAGATACTTTGATAAGCGCACGGAAGGATGTCAACCGAGATATGAATAATATAACACTCTCATCTAAAATTTGTGAGCCATATTCTCCACAAAGAATTTTAATTATACGTTTGGAGCTCAAAAGTTTCATGGGAAAATTCATCCAAAAGAAAATAATTATATGCTGCCATCTATGACAATGTATTCTTATTGATAAAAAGAATGAAACTTAGATGAGAAAGACAAGTGATGCTATGGAAACTTGTTATTACGTTATTTTTATTGTATAATATCCACGTTTCTGTGTAGAGTTCGTTCAAAATGTTTAAAAAATAAATTCATCCGCGGTTAAAAATGCTATGCTGGGAAGAGCACTTTAAAATGCTAACATCGAATTACTTATGGTTACAAGGTTAAAAATGGAAGAGATTTTGTAGAATATTGTGTAACATACTAAAAATATTTTCTGTTTGACTATAATGCTGCTAATATAAGTACTAATAGATCTTTTTTCTTTTTTGCGTTATTCACAACCTTGAACATTCATATTAAAACAAAATACAACGGAAATAACTAAAGAAAAGAAATTCAATTTCTCCGAAATATATCACACTCGAATGTTTCAAAAACAAAAACAAAAAAAGAATCATTTTATAAAATAATTTACTAGAATTTAATGTTACTAGAAACTAGAAGAGAGTCAATATTTCGAATAAAAATAACTTATCAATATTGTTTAGCCTATTTTTTAGACAAAATAACTTATCTTAAAAGAAAATCTTCGTTATTGTGTTAAGACACCATTTGGGGTAAATTCCTCCAAATTGAGAAAGTTCAAAATAAAATTAAAAAACCTAAGCAATATCATTTGTTAGCTGAAATATTTTATATAAAAAGTGGGTAAAGATGCTGAGAATATTTTATAATTCATTAAATTGTCTAACATTAATAATTTCTACTTGAAAGATTTAGAAAAATTATATTTTTTGACAGAAAAAAATGTGGAGATGTAAATTTGGAAAAAAAATTGCATATTTACTAAATAATATGTTGTCTGCATACATATTGGGTGTTACAGTGTAATGTTCATAAATATATAATTTGCAATATATTGTTGATATTAGAAAAACTAAAGTATTCCATTACGCCTAAAAGAAATTCTTTGTTTTTATAATATTGTACTAATGTAAAGTCTGAATATATTTGTGAATATAAAGGTGCGCAATATTCTAAAAGGGAAAACCATTGATAAAATTTCTTGTTTTTTAATACATTATCATAGAGAGTTTGCTGTTTATTTGAAACAACAATTTGTCTATATTCTAAATATTATCTTTGAGATATTATAATCATTTTCATTCTACTGCATCAGGATTGGATAGGAAAACATGTATAATTTTTCAAAATTTTCTCTATGTTTGTTTTCACTCTATATTTCTTTTTATTACAATATACTTGAAAAGCATTTTGAATTGAGTTCTTATAAGGTACCTATTTTTTTTGTTATATTTCTTTACTGAATGATTTTAGTATTTTGAATAAATAATATACCTTACTAAGAATTTAACCAGGTTTAGTTAATAATGTGTTTGAGAAGATTGGGTTATATTTATTATTTAAGGAAAATATTTTATTATATGAAACAAATGTAGTTCATTTCAGAAAAAATATTTAAAAAAATACTAAACTCTTAAATATTTATTAATATTTAGGCTTTCTGTTAAACTATAAAACTCTAATTTGTATGTTCTTATGATTAAAGAGACAATAATATATTTAAAGCAGTAATAATAACTAATAAACATATGCATATCTCATTTAATAAAAATTTAGAGCTCCTGTGATTTAAAAAAATCTTTATGTTAATTTTTATGTGGAATAGTATTTAGTATTTGTATATGACAATGTTTTAAATGTTTATTATATGAATTTCTAAATAGTTCCAAGCGAATGAATTCAAAAATAAATAATATTAGCTAATATTTGTGTGTGTCTCTATGTTAATATTACTGTTTTTTTCTTTGAATTTATGGAACTCAGTTGTAGTCCTTTTAACTTGATCACTGCTCAAAATTCTGAGATTAAAACCAAGATCAATCGCATCAATATCAATGACGAAGACAAATATTTATGAATCAAAGATTCTGCTCTATATTTGGTGAAATCAGGTGGTTGTAATACGTTATGAATTGCTAAAACCGAATGAAGCCATCACAGGAAATCATTATCGATTAATGCTTTAGCACAATTAATGTAAAAAATACAGTTAATGCTTATCATTGAAAGCAAAACGGACTGAACATATGCAGAGACTCAACAAAGTGATTTTACAATACGATATTGGTCTACTACTGTTTCCCAAACTTTTGACAAATGTGTACTCCTATAATTTTTATAACACTGAGTACCCCTCGTCAAAAAAAAAAAAAGAATGTATTTTAATAACAATCAAAATATATTTATTTATTTATTTTATTTTTTATTTTATTTTATTTTTTGTGAGGTACAAAAAGTAATAAGAAAATATATAAAAAATAAAATATAAATAAAATTTATGTAATAAATAACATTTACTTGGACTAATTAGAAAGATGCAATGGCTTGTGCTGAGATGACAAATCGTCATAATTTTGTTCCCTAGTTGTTAATTTTAATCTGAGATGTGGTTTCATATACAATAATAGTCTGTGTCGCCCAACTGGTATAGTGGTTAGCAACGATGACTGCGGTGCCGTAGGGACTGTGTGGGTTCGAATCCCGGAGAAGACATGAATGTTTGTAAATGTATAGTACCTTTGCGGCATGGGGGTACTCTAAATAGCCGTCGAGCCGCAAGTCCTATCGTGTGGTTGGTGGCAGGGGATGAGAGGTGGGAGATTCCTGACCCTCCCCCAGGTTGTTCACTCTCAAAATTAAGCTAACCAAGCTAAATCGTACTGTCCCCTGTATGGTGCTCAAAGCGACGGCTAACGACAGGCGTCACTTAGCCCTTTACCATGATGAATTTCGTGGGCCTTGATCTGGCCTTTGCCAATCAGGTGGCATCAGTAACAACAACAACATAATAGTCTGTTCCTTTTTTCGACATGATTCCACAAATGCTGAAAAAGCAACTTTATATAAGTATGAAGTTGGAAAAGGCAAGATGTATTTCAGAACTTTTTTCTGTTAAAACCGGATACCCATGTTGCATTTGTGACCAGAATGATGTTAAAGTACACTTTTCTTTCACATGCGACAAATCTTGTGGCATGAATTTTGTGTTAATGTCTTGACTTGACTGAGAACGTAGATTTAGGCACAGCTAAGCACGGTGCAGTGCATATCCAAACTCCGGTGCAACGTGTACCCCCACCAAACCCTTTCCACACTCCTGGGAGTATGTGTACAACATTTTGCGAAACACTGGTCTATCAAATATTGCAGTGCCAGGCAAAAATTACTTGGAAACACTCAATACGGAATATCCTACCCTACTCGCCATGTTTTCCGGACATTGCTCCTTTAAAGTACAATGTATTTCAATCAAGGTCTCACGGACTGTCTGAGCAGATTATCCATTCTTGCGGGGATTGTAGAAAGTAGGTCAATTCTTGGGCTGCCTTTAAATACCAGTCGCTCCTCCAACACAGAATTAGCATGCTGCTAACAGATGAATAAAAATAGTGAGTATCAATGGACAATATTTTGAATAATCGATTGGCTACTAACTTTGTAAAACAAAGTTCCTATTTTCGCAAAAAAAAAAAAAAAATCTTTTAAAACTTACTTGTACCCTCGATATCACCGACATTTACTCAATCCAGGGACAATTTTATACCTAGATTTAAAATTTGTTACAATTGTCGAATTTTTAAGAAATGAGTACGTTTATTCTAGATAGAAATTTTGCAGGAAATGCTGAAATTACATGTATTCAATGCATAAAATAAAGCCGACGTAAAATATATTTTTGTATTTTCAATGGGGAATTTTCGAAAGGAAATTAAATTAAAATTATTTTATCATTCAGATAACGTTTACTGGTATTACCAATCCATTTCGTGCTAAAAAATTTATATAACTATTGCATATTATTCCAAATAATTATCTTCTATTTTTTTTTAAGAATAAATATTTCAATTTCTTCTTATTTTTTCAAATGCGTTGCGTATTGACTTATTAAATGGTTTTTTAAGGTCTACATATTGGCACTAAGCCTTTGAAAACACTTTAAGTCCCTAAATGTTAGAGCCATTCCAGTGGTGGTGCCCTCTAGGGGCGGCTCTCGCTGCCAATTTTGACGCTTGTATTAATTTTTGATTCCAACTCTCATTGGATGCTAAATATTGCCGTGATTTAATTTTCCAAGAGTGCCAAAGCTAAATTGATTCTCAAGGGATCTTTTGCATGTTACACAATCATATGACATGCGTACATACAATTTTCGCATCCAGAAAATCTATCAACTCCAGCCGGGATCGAACCCGCAGTCTTAAGCTTACGATGCACGCACGCTACTTTTAAGCAACAGAGTCAACAATCCCTTCATTTATTTCCCACTCAGGGGGCTCACCTTCTTTAGGTGGGTATGGGTGTCACAATCCCGAGGTACCCTAGTGATATTTTCCTTTTCCCAAGGGGCTTACTATCTTTGGTAAACACGGGTGTCACGACCCCGGGGTACCCCAGTGATCCTTCTCTATTTTCGACTCTATCTTGTCATCCAATTTCTCCTTTTCTTTTTTTCCCGTCCAGACCACAGACCTATGAATGTTTGGCGCAGTATAGCCAAAACTGGCTCTTGCACCATAAAACACCAAACTCAACTCAACCCAACCCTCCATTTACTTGCGACATTTTAATTGGCTATAATGTATAATGGCAAACATGATACAATCATTCCTCCCATCTTTGAAACGTATTTAATATTAAAATGCGTTGTTCCCATAGTAATATGAGTTATATCTTTACCAGATACACACACACAAATAAATAAAGTATTATTTTACGCGCAACTCTTTAACCTCACGTATATTTTTCAACTACGCAATAAATAAAATCATTCATCACCTACGCATTTAGTTGCATAAAATCAAAACTGAAGTGGATTTTCAAAGAATCTGAAAATTTTATCGAGAGAAAAACAGAATAGCTTACAAATAGCTACTTATCCGAATTTCGAATTGCAGTCAAGTAACCAGTTATGTCCAACTACCTAATGTTCCCCTTATTTATTCAAAACGTGTTTATCAAGGTTGAATTGATTAATAAATTATACAAAACTTCTAAGAAAAGGGCAAACTAGTTTTCAACTATACTATTTCATCTAACCATAACTGCTTTAGAGTCACTCAGTTTGAGTTTGACTTATAAATTTAATGTATTCATGGATAATGTGTATTCCCCTATAAATTTTTAACTATTATTATTTATTTATTACTATTACTAACATTTAAAGGATTTTATTTGATATATTATTGTATAGTTTTTTAACCTAATTAGTTCGTGAGATAATTAAATGAGCAATTTCATGATTCGTTTAAGATGTAACGATTTGCAATTATTTAGAACAGATTTCATTCATACGTTGTACAAAGAAGTAAAATTCTTGAAATGATTAAAAATCCAAAAACTTTAATCATGTCTTAAGACTAGATGATTGAAAATTTATTTACCATTATTTATTTACTTATTAAAATTTTTTATTATAAACTTATGTTGATTTTGAACTTACGCTTAGGCTACGGTAGCCTAGTGGTCATGTTAACGAACTCGAAGCCGGTGTTATCGAGTCGCGTACTAAAGTTCGACTGCCGCTAAAGACCCACCGTGTAAAGTTGCTGATGCAAATTAAATATTTTGAGGCACTAAGTCCTCACGTTGGCATAGTTGAAGTTAGGAGGTAACTCTCGGTTGTTCTTGTAATTTGTTTTTCAAAATTATGAGGTCCGTGACCATTAGACCTTTTGTTGCCTTTAAGTGTAAAGTTAATAAACACTCACTCACTTAAGCTTACGTTATTTAATTGTTAATTTAAAGCAAGTAATTATATATGTTGCCATTCCAAGCTTATTAAATCACATCACTTATTACTAAATAGAAAGCATTGAACCCTCTAGTGTCCTACAAGTGAGTTCAACAGAAATAATTTCTCCTACAGTCTCTCCTTATACGGTTGAACCTGTTTTTGTGCGGTTGATAAAAACCGCATAAAAATAACCTCACAAAAAATGTTCGAAAATTTCATGAATTCTTACATATAACAAGCCAATTCGTCGAAATACTGCAGAAATTTTTTTTATGCAGTCGCACAAAAATAAAATCGCATACAAAAGGACCGCACATAAGCAGGTTCGACTGTACTCCAATCTTTTATCCTTCCCTTCGACTGTTTAGAGGGGATGCTTATAAAGGAAAATTGGAATATGCAGTCTTTTAGTTCTTATATAATTACATATACTTTGAAAAATGAATGCGCATTCGTTGAAAGAAATTGAATAGATACAACAGAATACAATCCTACAAAATAACATAAGTCGTCATAACAAAAAAAGCATAATGTCGTCTGAGCTCAAGTGGCTCCATCTGGGGAAGAAACTGAGTCAAAATTACATTGCGGCAATTGGTATCCACTTATATGGTGCAACACTAAAAAAATTTACAAGGTCTGCAATGGTAATCACCAAACTTTTTCCCCATTTGAAAGAAAAAAAAGCATAAGAAAATAATAAGAACGAGGCTCGTTTGCTAAGAGCCTCAGTTATTGTCCTCGTCACTTTAACCATATCTCTTAAATAAGATATCCGTCGCCAATTCCTCATAGTTACTCTATATAGGGGCTAATAAATAATCAACATCCAGTTATATTGCATAAATGACTTATTTACGCATTAATGTATGCTAAATTTGGACAAAATCGTTTTTAAAAGTTTTACGTATTTATCAATTGTATCATATTTATAAATAACAATAACAGTAAATTTTTCAACTAAATCGATTAAAAACCATCTTTATGTCATTATTTTAAATTGTGATTTAAAGATTACTAAAACAATTCTATTTGGCATGCATCTGGAAGTTCTTCAGGAAGTCTTTACTGAACTCAAGTGGGCATTAGAACTTTAAACAACTAACGAGAAAACTTAAAATACGTTGTTCACTTTATCTTATCTCAAAATCCATCGCATCTAAAAATGTTTTAGGTTCTTCGCATGTAATATTGTTCGGAAATATGTGTGATAAACAATGATCATTATCCTTAGAAAATAATGATGAGCTAAAGAAATAATCATCATTAGCAACAACAAATCATCACTTGCGTTAATTTCAGAAAAAACTCAACTCCTTAGACACGATACGAAAGAAAATTAATTTTGACATTAAGATTTTTCTGAGGCGTATTGTTAAATTGTTAAGCAGATTGTTATTTTTAATGGCATATAAAAATTAATTTTCCCGGACAATTGCGGATATAATGGAAAACGAAAATACTTCGTCTCGAATAGTTTTTAAGTGTTTACAAATTCAAATGATGAAAGCAATTAAATGCCAGTTTTGTGAGATAAGATTTCGATGCATATAGATCACGACAATCATTTAATATTTAAATTGAATTGGATTATATCTTTATTTGGGAACCACAACATCGCATTCAAATAAACCACTCTATTTTAATTAAAAAGGTAAAGAAAGTGCTCGAAAGTCCGGATCTAAACACACTCAATACTTAATTTATTTCTTTATAAAAGCAGATGAGCAGGAAAGAAAAATTCATACATCATTTTACATCAATCTTATTCCCAAGATTTAAATTATGAAATTTTTATAAGTGAATTATTACTTACTTGATATCAATATTCAATTATAAATTTTTAATACAAATCGTATTCCTCAAAATGCAGATTAATTTAATAAATATTTTAAGCGAGGCTGCAGCTGATATGATTGTAATTGCTTTTCAAGTGAGTTTATTGTGTTCGAATAGTTTTGCGTCTAAGCTTCCAACAGCTAATTTGTTCGATTCGTATAATTTGAATATATAAATTGAGACTGAAAGTGATTTAAAATAAATGAACTTTAAATTAAATTGAATTGTATTCCCCCAACGATTACTTAAATACATCTAATTTTTGATAAGTGATATCATTTTGGAAATTGGATCAATTTCTATTTATTAAAGATTAAATTGGACTGTGAAGAAATCATTTATTTCTGAATACCTAGAGCAGATAAATTAAGGTAATGATGAAATAAAGGAGTTATATTAGAATTTATAGATAATTATTCGTCTACTAATATTAAATGATTGAATCAATTATTCTCACTTTTTTCGTGTTAGTATTTGATGAGTGACTTTTGAGGTTATCGATTTTTCTCAGATTAATATATTCATAAAAATACTTCAACTTCGACTATTAAGATAATCTGATTACATTTTTACATAATTTTGAAATTATGCAAACGTGATCTTCATTGAATAATTAGTTATGAAACATTAAACACTAGTACATATTGTAAGGATAAAAACGTTTACATTATAATTTTAGAAACATTTACGAACAATTTTCCAGTCTTATAATAGGTTAGTCCATAACTTGAAGCAAAATATTCATAAAAATATAATAGAGACTAACTATAGGATTACCTTTATTATTTAGCAAGCAATGTATGAAAGGTATTGTTTTCAGCTGTTATATTAATATATGAATATTAATATTTCGTTTCATTTGTTCAAATTTTAAATGATTGTTCAATGATGTGGAATACATTTTCAAAAATCATGGAATATTTTACACTCAGTTTTATAATGTTTATATCGGTATTAAAACTCTATAAATGGTTAAAAATGAGATTCGGAGAAATGTTGTTTCAGGAAAGAAGGATGTTTTGTATATAATTTCCTATATATTAAAATTTTATTTTGGTATATTAGATCAAAATACTTTTTTATTCTATTTGACTGTTTAATATTTTGTCTCTCTTGTACCATATAATTGAATGCGAGATTTTATAGCACAGGATATTAGAAAGTAGTGTTCTTTGTTTAGTAAAACTGAAAATAAAATTGAAATGCTGTAATTAAATTCATTTTTTATTATGAAGGAGGACATGAAATATGATTTTGCTTTTAATAGATATAATTGAACAAGCCCTTACACTCGCTTTGTTGGATATTTTAAGACATTGCAAGACCATACATTCTTTATATAGGTTATTGTTATTCAAGTCCTAGCATTATAAGCCTTCGATTGTATTGAAAAATATTCTTATAGCTATCACGTCATGATTTAAAAAGAAACAGGAGTAAAACTTCTAAAACAGAAGTATAATTATAATTTATATGCCCCTGTAGCTTCCCACCTCGTAGTCGATTTCCTCAAAACCCCGTTGTAACGAATCTCTACTCAACAAAAGAAACATACTTGCCAAATTCCTAGTCTGTAGGTCTAAAAGTAAAAAAAAAAGGGAATTTGTTTATATATCTCCCTCCCCCTCGTAAACACCTTGGTAATAGATTCCCGTAAAATCCGTTCTTATCAAATATCTACTAAATAGGAGAAACATGTTTGCCACATTTCTAATTTGTAAGTCTAATAACTTAGAATCGGGGAATTTTTATTGATAACGCTTCTCGTAACCCGTTATAACCCCTGGGGAATCAATTTCAGCGAAACCCGCTCTTCGCAGATTTCTACTCAACAAAGTAAACATGCTAATTGAATTTCATGTTTGTGGATATAATCCTTCAAAAAGGGGAAATTTTGTCTATAACGCTCCCACGGCCTCCCTTGTGAGTCGATCTCCTCAAAACCCGTTTTTATTGGATCTCTAACAGAAGAAACAAGTGTGCCAAATTTAAAGTCTTTAATATTTCGAAAACGGGATTTTTTTTACCTATAAGGCCTCGTACCCTCCCGCAACCCCTTTGAGTGTCGATTTTTGCAAAACTCGTTCTAAATAAATCTCTTCTCAATAAAAGAAGCATGGTTGCTAAATTTCAAGTCTGTGGGTGTAATAGATCAAAAACGAAAATTCTTGCCTATAATGTCCCCGCAATCACAATTGGGAGTCGATTTTTTGTAAAACTTCCTTAGGGAATCTCTGCTCAACAAAATGAACAAGGTCAGCAAATTTTAAGTTTGTAGGAGGTCTAATAGTTTTAGAGAACTCGTGATGAGAGTGAGTCATTTTTCTCCTATATGTAGATAAACCAGTCACGTATTTTAGTCACTTGTCACGTGTAGTATACTAATTATATGTATTTCCGCATCACTGCTTATCATATTCATGGCAATTTAAAATTTCAATTCAAAATTTATTTTCAAATTCAGACTTTTAACTTGATTTTTAAACAGCAGTTTTATTTTTGCGCGATTTTTTGGAACAGATAAATGTCTTAACTTCGTAAAAAAATTCATTTCAATGCTTCTTTTTTAATCGTTATATAAATCCAAAATAGTACATAGAAGTAAGAGGTAATTATCTCCCCTTTCGGCATACAGATTATCACAGTTCACAAACAAATTATGATTAATGATACGTAGGAAATTACACTGTTCCCCTGCTGGAGAAACTCCCACAAATCTTAAGACTCTTCTATAGGAAAATTGAATAGTTTTACGTTTCTGAATAACTAAGGGATATGAAAGTTGGATGAAGAATGCAACCTTATCATATTCTTTAAGCCAGAACTACGGTGTAATTTCTGTGAAAAGAAAAATAATATCTTAAAAAAGAGAGGCAATGCTTTAATTAAAATTGCATCCATTATATGAATCTCGTTTCTCAAATGTGGCTTGGACATAAGGCTACTTATTCTCTTCATTTTAAGGCAATAATTAAATTTTAATGTGGTTGTGATAATGGGGGTGCAATGATATAACTATTAAAAATCTTCATCACTGTACTTTAATGTTCCAAGGAAACTCTCTCTCTCTAATGATTGTGGAAGCGTATTGGTTTTAGTCACGAACTCGTGGCCGGAGTGTCGTGATCTCGAGCCTAACACCACTGAAGATTGCTGTGTAAAGAGGCTGTTGCACGTTAAATCTGTCAAGGCTCGGTGTCTTCCCATTGACGTGGTGTGGAAGCTCGAAGGGGGAAGGGGTGCCAACTCAGATGTCGTCCTCTCTTGTCACCTGACCATAGTTAAAAACAAATAATATAAAAGAAAAATTAAGTCAATTCCTACTTAGATAACAAAGAAAATTTTATTTTAGCTACTTTTTATTAAATAGTTACAATTAATATAAATATGTTTATACATATGATAGAATCACAACATTAAGGGATAATTAATTTTATTAATTATCATTAAAGTATCGTATTGTCATCCAAAACAATCGTATATATAAAATTTCAGTTCAACTGAATGCTTTAAAACGTGAGGAAAATAAAAACCTTTTCAAGTTTTGTCACAAGTTTCCAAAATGATCGCTAAGTCGCCAAAAATGATGCCAACGTGGCTGTATTTGTAATTCTTTGAATAATTAGTTTTAATCAATTAATTTTTATTAATTATAATTAAATTATTGTATTGCCATCCAAAATAATCATGTATATAAAATTTCAGCTCAATTAAGCGCTTCAAGATGTATTTTATTAACGATTGAAAATTCCACCAAGATAAATAAATAAATATATAGTGATTGTGAGCTAATAGTAGGAATTAAATTACAAGCTCCGTCATCAATAGCTCTCGTGCTGCTTTATAGAGCAACTTTCATAAGCACTTACTCGTAGAAGAAACTTTGCCATGAATTCCACCTTTGTTTTTTATCACATTGTACTGATTTTTACCAATTATTTATTTTTTTTTTAAATTCGCACACACACAATATTAACACAATTGTGAATGCATAATTTCAAAAGTGAAAAGGATCAAACTTTTGAGTAGCTTTGATCTATAAGTTGATTTTTGTAACATTTTCAATAAAAATCCGTCTGTGCTATAAAAAGTTATTTTAATTTTGCACTTTTTTTCTAACGTCAAATTATTTAATGCCATAAGTGACCGAAGATCATTTAGCCTGACTCAACTTATAACTGGTTATGTAGCATTTCTTCTATGGAAATGAATAAGTAGCTTTTACTCTAATATATACTTGTTTTACTTTCATAATGAGAGAAAAAGGAGGAGTAAGAGGAAGAAAAACTTGAGATTTTAGAGGGAAATGCCATATCGGAATTTCTTGAACCTAAATTTCAATACACGGAAAAAATATACTAAATACAATTACAAAGACACTGGACGCATTGTATAAAATATATCTGACGATTGGGAAAACTGTTTTTATTTCATATTGTAAAAGTATATTTTTCTTACACAACACCGTTTTTTTTCCAATTCTCCCACTATTAGTTCTCACTCTCTCTCCTTATATATTTATATATATCTTCAATTTTTTAATGGCTAATAAAATACTACTTATTCATCCACTCAAGTTCAAATACATTTGTTTTTTGAACTTGTAGTGGATACTTGATATTAATACAGTTTTTTCAAATATTAATTCATTAATTAAATTTAATTAATTAATTTAAAGAAGTTGCATAGCATTATTGTATCACATTTTAGTCGCTCATACGGCATAGTGGTTATCAACGTTGACTGCTGTGTCGTAGGACTTAGGTTTGAATTCCGGAGAAGCATGGATATTTATAAATGTGTAGTGCCTTCGCGGCATTGGGGTACTCTAAATAGCTGTCGAGCCCCAAATTCTCTTTTGAGGTTTGTGGGAGGGGAATGCGCCTTTTCCCAATTTTTTTTATACAAAAAAGAGGCAAAATTGCTTCTATTTTGCTACTTAAAATTGTCATTCTGTCATATGTGATTCTGTTATATACATATTTATATTAACTGTAATTATTTAATAAAAAGTAACTAAAATAATCTTTTTTTGTTGACCTAAGTTGGAATTGACTTAAAAACAAATTTTTTTTTTATATTACTTGTTAAATGAAATGATTCTACGTATGTATTTTTAGGGAACCACTCCTGCATGTGTTTGCGTGTATTTAGTTTAATCATTCTAAGAATATTAAAATTCAAAAGCCCTTACATTAAAATTATAAAGTATCACTGAAACTAATTTGTTGAATTAAAATTTATCCTGTCAGTTACAAATGAGTACAGGCATTTAATGAAGAGTTCCCTGAATATATATTTTGTTAAAATTTAAATCATTATCAAGTTATTTCCTAAAATTAATTTTGAAGATTAAGATAAATTTTTGGTTTCATTTGAATTTTAATGAGAGATCTGAATTCTTTGAATTTCTCTTAATAATGTACGATTTCGATAATTGGTAGTTTTATTTTTTTCTTATAAATATATTTCAGTTTCTTGGAATCACTCCTCTTTTCAGAATTAAGGGAAGTTGTAGATTTTAATGGCACACAAGCGTCAATTCAGAAATAAAAATAATTTCGTACAATTTCCTAAAATAGAACTGCTGTTTCTTAGAAATTACCTTCAAGGATTAAAATATGCAATAATGAGGAGAAATGGGACTATATGACAGTCTTCACTCTTTCTCCGTATGTGGGTTTTCTTTTTTAAAAAAAAGAAATAATAATTACTGATTTAAATCACAACAGAAAACTGCTTGAATTTTGAGAAAACCACACAATATATTAACAATATTTTATAAAGATTTTTGAGAGACTTTCTTAGAATTCTGTTCCAAAAATTCTTTCTTTTTATGCTTGATTACATTTACATCTCAGGAAATATAATATTATTTAATTATTATAATATAATATTACTAAATATAAAAGTATTAATTTATATAAATTATTTTAAACTTCCAAATATAGATTATTCTTTTGACATTAAGACACATTTAGTGGTGAACTTCATCCAAAATACAAAACTATATTATCACTTTAAATGCCACCAGCGTATATATACGTCTTACACAGCAGGTGTGTTAAATGCCTCGGATGTATATATATATATATATATATGTCTTTCCAAAATGTGAACCTTTTCTTCGCGGTGCTATCAGTAAAACTTTTCCGAAGACTTTGGAATGCAATAAAATTACCTAGACAGTGTTTGCGAAGAACTTACTTATTTCAGAGAAAAATTTGCTTATTTATGTATTTTCTTTCCCCCCTAATATACCGCATACACACACCTATGTGAAAAATGGTGGCACTGGAGAGTGCTGGAGCGCTCTGGTGTGGTGTGTAAGTTAGAAGAGGGAGGTACCATCCTCGTCACTTGACCATGGGTAAAAATTACGAGGGCCGTCACCTATAGTTCTTCTGTTGCTTTGTTGTACAACATTAATAAATACTCATTCAGTTGCCCGATCTGTTATTATTGAAAATCCCTTTTGATTGGCGCAAAAACTAAGCAATTTATTAAATTATAGTTATTTATTTTGAAAAATGATAAGTTCTGTGTTCTGTGTATTAAGTGAATAGACAAAGGAAAATATTTTATTTATTTTATTTCATTTGTAAGACCATATTTTCTCAAACTGGGTGCTGTAAACTCTTAGGGGGACAAGATAGCAAATTAAGGGACAATTGAAAGGTCCTGTAGAGCTACAACTGTTAGACAATTAACACAGCTTGTGATAGGTGATCTCAATGACTTTTTCACTAGAAGAATACGATGATGATTGAATTTTGAATCCCCCAAAAGTAGAGATGTATGAATATTTCATTAAGATTTGCAATTTACTGAGGATCATTTGTGGAAATTGATGTCATATTACATAGTTTTTTCCTTCTTTTTTTAAAAAAAATTACTTTATTTTGTGAATATTGTGACTAACTGCATTATGCTTATGCTACATTTAAATCTAAGAAGGAATATTGATAGTTCAATACTAAAATATCTAAAATAAAGCTTAAGTATGCTATGAACCAACTAATCTTAATATGCTTGATGTGTTAAAAATGTTTTCAAATGAGCAATGAAATATTTTAAGCTACAAGATCATATAACTAAAATGCATCTTGGCAAAAAAAAAAAAAAAGAATTATTCCCATTTTTAAGCTGAAGAAAAACATATTCCATGGAGTCAACTACAAAAACCTCTAATAATAGTTGCCTCTGTTAATAACCACGGTTCAAAGCTATATAGGTGGTTCATTGCCATTGGACATCATAATGCTCTTAATATAGCTTTGTATGCAGAATATGCCGTCTTTATCTTTGCGAGGATATTGACAATAACATACAGTTTACTTCATACGTGACTCTATGCAAAATTAGGTTAATTAGCCAATTTTGGATCACAGAGAGTGTTTATATATTTTGTGAATGAGCTCGGTAACGTTTTTAAATGTTTCACATATAAAAACTATGTTTTTAAATGTCCAATCTGATAAGCTTGTTTTTAGAATGAAAGTCACTACATTGTGTTTTCCACAATATAACGGTCTTTTGTTAAATTCTCGGAAGTATTGCTTGCAGTCCCCTCTTTCAATATTTCCCAAATCTATCAATAGTGGTAGGTTTGAGCTGAGAAATAAAATAAAGACGCAATAGTCCAATGATGAAATCTCGGGAGACTTTAAAGGAATATGTTGAAAAGGTATATACATAATAACTATGCAATTTTTTGATTTTTTGAGGAATACGGTGGTAGTTTTTTGGAGTATGATTGGTAATTTTGTGCCTTGGAATTTGTCTTTTCATTTGGAATAAAGAAATGGAATTTCTTTGGAAAATATGGGACAAGAAACGTTTTCCTTGGTATATTCATAGTAAGATTAGCAACTTTTAACACTATTTATCATTCTAGATATATTTAATTTCTCAGTGTAAAAGAAACCTGTGCAACACTCAGAATCTTTGCTGAAACTTTTTTAACTCTCGGAACCAAGTTTAGACATTTTTTCTCGGTGTTTTCGATGCTAAATATACTTTTTTGTTGCACTCGCTTTGATAAACGTATGCTTCATCAAGAGCAATAATAATATTTATATTTATCACGTGATAAATGATTTTCGTACAAAGCTGTACACAATGTCTTACTTCAAGGCACATGCCTCACCAAAGGAAAATGAACTTTATATTTTTTTAATTGTGACCATTTTAAGTTGTCAGTATATATCATTTGTTGACAAATACTCCTACAAAAGGTAACCGGTAATAAATAAATGGGCATGACTCCCAAACCTAGGCACAAATCTACTCGGCCTACATCGGCCTACGATTAAATGAGTAATGATGGTGTATGTTGGTAGGCCTAGGCCTAGACACGAACGACAGACAGCATATAATCATGCAATTTTACTACTGTCACCAGTCGGCCTGTAATGTAAAATTCCCAGTTTTTCGGAGAATATGTCCAGGAATAACATTCGAAAATTAAAATTATTCAGATTATGATCTTACTGAGACAGAGACAAGAACAAGACACAAGACTCCCCCTGATGCCAATGCCCAGTTGGCCTATGCCTTAAAAGATCCCTGCTTCGATCTCCAACTTTTTTAAAAGCGTAATTTAAAAAATAAGTTAATTAAAAAATATCAGATGCTGAGATTTTAATTTCAAATAATAAACTATAGCTCTATGTCTTCCTCAAAAATACTGGTATTTTAAGTCCTTTTGGGAAATTGTTCTAAAAGTATTTAAACACCCTATATAACTACAATTCGATTTTTATAGAAAACAGTTTTAGCTAAAAGGCAATAGTGGATAGAGAGCTGTTGGTAATTCTTAAGTCACAAATCGAACGTTTTAGTACTGGTTTTCTTCAAGACTCTTCCTATGGGAATCAATGGTGGCTAATTCATATTAAACAGAAATGGATTATAAAATTTTTGAATGGTATAGTGTGAAAGTTATGAAAGATATGCATCCGCTCAATGTCGTCTTCGTCAGTTGACCATTATCAAAAATTATTACCATTAGAGTTCTATCTTAAGCATTTGTCTCCGTTATATATATCTTTACGAGACCCACGTTTAGAATCTACGATTTAAATCTTTTGCAATTAAGACTAAATAGCTTATTCCATTGTTCTAATTTGGTCTTATTTATTTTAAACGAAAATACACTACATAATAGACTCAAGCTCGAAATTTGTATAGCATTTTGACAATAAACATTGATTTGCAAGGGAATCTGAACAGGGTAATTGGCTATTCAATCTAGCCAAATGTCATTGTAAATTTTGAATATTAGACATTTCTTCAAATGTCTAGAGAAATATTTTGGGAAATGTTTCGTAACTTTGCTCACGTAAGCAACATTGTTTAAACTCGCACTTTCAAGTAATTTTCATTTACACAATCAGGGGATTATCAACAAATTGAAAATGAAAAATAAAATATTTTGGATTTCCCGGTATTGTTGAAAGCTGAAAATAATTTGTCACTTTCACAAAATGTTCAAGAATCTATTTTTAATGTTTATATGTATTTTTTGTAAGAGGAGCATTTATAAGCATGAATATATAAATGTTTTATTTAAAAAAAAAAGTCCAACTTTTTCAGAAGTTTTCTGCTTGTAATATCTAAAATTTTAATAACATTTCACTACATACCATAAAAGCATTACACTCATATATGAAACGAAAAAGTTGAACTTTCAATAACATATGATCATTTAAGTAAATTATTTTTTTTACCGCACGTGTGCATAAGATATTAATATTTTTATTTCATGATTTTGTGGCCAATAACGTAGGGTAACTTATATTATATTAAATTTGAATATTATGAAAATTCAGAAAAATATCGACCATATAGTAAATCGTATTTCTATTACTCTCTGAAAAAAGCTGGGTGATGAGGGGCTTTCCATAAATTTTATTTATAATTCTAAATCATTGGTGAAACTGAATACGTTTTAAATAGTTAAAGAATAATTAATTATAATTAAAAATGACTCTTTGTAGAAAACCCATTGTCATTCGGCGACTTTCGAAGAGTAATAGACATATTCCCACCATATCATCCATAACTTTCTGCATTGCTGCATATCCAGCTTTATAAAAGCTGCCTATACATACTTATTGACTACAAAAATGTGAAAGAAAATGTGATATTTCTTGCACATTCAAAGTGAAAAAAAATTCTCAATGCTTATATCTCATTGAATAAGTTATGCTCTTTCAATTCATATTTAAATATATTTTTACTGTGCATTATCAATATTTTTTAAATTTCATGAAATTTTATTGGAAATTTTGCATATTATAAACAGAAAAAACATCTGAAATGATTGATTTTTAAAAAAAATATATATTTATGTATTTTTTTAGAGTTATTCTTATGAAAATGCGTACGAACTATTAGAAATAGCTGCATAAATAATTTGTGAAAGTATCGAATTGAAGTTTTCAATCCGTTATGACACAGAAGGATCAGAAACACATTTTTTTTTTCATCTGGAAGGACCTTTGAATACGCAAGTCATTGAAATGCACTGGAAGTGTAAATACAATTATGTTATTCCCTTACTTGATCACAATTATAAAACATTTTTCAAGCATTTCTATAAAAAAATGATAGCAATTTCGATAAATAAATCAAAGAAATTCTGTACAAAACCAGTCTCTATGACGTTTGACTATGTATTATATCTCATGTGTACACTCTAATTTTCGATGTTAGATTTTTTTTTTTTTTTAATTTTCAAAAATAATTAAATAGTTGAATGAAAAACATACGGAGTTTTTTTTTAACGAGGTCGCGAGATTCAATTTGTTTAGTTTGAATTTATTTATTTTTGTGTCTGATTTTCATAATTGCCGTTAGATATTTAGAATCAAATTCATTTTTATGAATAAAATTATTATTTTTAAACTTATTTTTAAAAAAGCAGAACTTGGTTTTTTTTTT
>BMAV01022168.1:858193-891549 GCA_019973955.1 Trichonephila inaurata madagascariensis | reverse complement strand
AAAGATAATCATAACTTCACTTTCGGTTCCAGAGTTGAATACAGTGAAAAATTGTTTGAGAACCCGTGAGAAAACGATAGATATACGTCCTTTTGAGCGGAAGATACGAAAGACGAAGCACAATTTTAGTGGTTTTTATCGCAAATAAAATAGGATTAAACGACTTTTCCCTTTTTCTTTTCTGCAAAAATATGAAGTGGGAAACGGGGTGACTATCGAGATACAGCTCTGCCTAGAAATATCATTAAAATATATTTTCTAAATATACAAATCGATCTCCAAAGCAACATTGAATGAAATATACACAATATATTGAGTTATATGAGTTTTTGTGGAAAACTTTTTTTACAAATTTATAACCTTTCGAATGATTAGGAATTTTTGAGCTTACAATCGGTATTTAATTAAGAAATTATAGACATTATTTTAAATTTATGTCCTATTAAAGTACTTATGTCTCCCATCTAGATAAGCTTCACAATGTATAAGCAGAGGGAATCTTTAGTTATTCATCAGATATTTTGTACGTCCAATCATCCTGATTGGTATAATTTAAGGTTTCCCTCAAGCTGCAAGCTGGCTATTGTTATCAACCAAGCTATTTATACAATGATGCTCTAATCGGGTCATAAGTTCGAGATTTAATTCTAACAAGTAACATGAAAAAAAAATTAAGTCAGTTCCTACTTAGGTCGACAAAGAAACATTTTATTTTAGTTACTTTTTGTTAAATAGTTATAATTAATATAAATATGTATATACATATGACAGAATCGCAATATTAAGTGACAAAAAAGAAAGCGATTTTCCTTGCAAGTTTTATTTTCCTTTCTATATATGGTGTTGGACCATTTTTTTTGTTACTATTTATTCATTGATTAAAAATTTAATTATTCTAATAAAATAGTTCTCTCTCTGTAAAAAAAAATAAAAAAATCACATTTGTAGAAATTATGTCATCCAAGTTTCGATTCGTACCCACGACCTTTGGATTAGAAGTCCAATGCGCAATCCATTGCACTACAGGGACCTTTTTAAATGAATTAATGAATTGATATTTGAAGAAACTGTATAAACATCAAGTATCAACCACTACAAATTTTAAAAAAAAATGTATTTAAACTTGAATGGATGGATAGAAAGTATTTTACTAGCGATTGAAAATTTGAACACGTTATATATATATATATATAATAATAAAATACTTTCTATTCTAATGCTACTGTCAAGTTCATCATCCACGTGTTAGAAATAGGCTTAACTTTTCAACATGGCTCTTTTTTTTTCTATTATGTCGAAAATTTCTGCTGTTCGGGGAAGGTTGGATCCATAAAGCATTGCTAACCCTAAATCACTGGCCTAATTCAGCGACAGCTTAAGAAATCATAATAGGTCTCCAGTTTAGTCCAAAGACTTTTTTTTGTATCTACATTTGTTGTGTCGTGTGATATATAAGGTTGGTTAAACACAAAACTGGTTTAACCACACTTTTATATAAATTATTTTATATATAAGCTGTCCTCAGTCTGCAATGTTTATAATACTGCAGCATCTATTTTTTAAATTTCGATTGCTCATGTGTCCTTCGTTGTGTGTCTCCTTACTGTCTATGTGTTTTTCGATTTTGATATTGTTGGATGTTCATCTCTCGTTTGTAGAGAATTAGACTATACATATATATATACAGAGAGAGAGAGAGTGAACTAATAATATAGGAATTGAATAAAACACCTGGCCGTCACGTAGCTAAGGTGGTCACGGTCACGCGCTCGTGAACTTAATGCCACTGAACACCCACCGTGTACAAGAGCTGATACATGTTAAATCTGTCGTGGTTCAAAAAACTTACGTTGCAGGTTTGGAAGTTAGTAGAGTGGGTACCTGCTCAGGTGTCATCCTCGTCATTTGACCGCAGTTCAAAATCACGGTCTGTCTCCAATAGCCCTTGTGTTTCTTCAGAGTGCAATGCAAATCATTGGTTATTGATTGTTCTTAACAATGATCAAGACGAAATACGAGTTTGAGACTTTACTCCACTAAAACACGTGTCATGCAAATTCCTGGGAGTTTTTACAAGCTAATCGGAACTTAGCTTCAGAACCATATCGTAGTGCAGTGTAAGAGTTAGAAAACGGAAATACCAGATCGAGTATTATCATCACTTGACCCCAAATTGGAATTAAGAGATCTATCACCAATAGCTATGTGTAGCTTCTAGAGTGTCGTTATAGCTAATCACAATTCTGGAATGCAACATCGTTATTCCGAACCACCGTGCTGGTATTTTACTAAACTAAAATCTGCTCCTTGGCACAACACTGACATGCAATTAAGGGTCTAATTTCTAGTTTAACATCTAAATTCTCAAGCCTTTGAATAATTTTATACATTATCTGTTCACTACAGGGAAGCATAATTAAAAGTGCGAGCCAGCTGGCTGGAGCTTGGAGCTCCAGTTTTGATTATTGTGAATACTGTTGGGTTGCTGAAATGATGAAGGGAATAGAGATGAAAGATTGCTGAAATGATGATGGGAATAGATGAAAGGTTGCTTTCATTGCTGCTCCTCAGGGTTTTCATATTCTTCTCATTTGTTCGTTGATAATAGCCGATTGTGTTAAAACTGCCTTTGACTAATAGTATCAAAATACACCTCTATAATTACTTGTCAGAATCATGGTACTTGTTACTTATTAGATATACGGAAATCTAATTCTTGTGTTCATCAAGCATATCTTGAAGCAACCATTCATATCAACACCTTGAAATGCCCATGCCCGTAGAGCCCAAGTGGAGTCCTATTGATTAATATATTTAGTACTACGTATCCTATCTACACTAATGCAAAATCACTCAAACTTGGGATTGGGTCGGGATTTTCTAATGTGTGAAATATAATAGCCTGTCATTATTTAAGCAAATAAGCAAATTGTGCTACAGACAAGCTTTTATAACCAAGGTTAATATTTATTAACAACAAAAAATGAGTTATTTTTAATCTACTGATAAATAAATTTGTCTTCACAACTTCGAGATAGTCGGAAAATTTTTATCGGCATTATTTGGCTTATTTTTAGTTTGTATTAATTTGCTATTATTAATTTTACTAAAAAGTATGCAACATAATAATAAATGTCTATATTCTTTTATGGTCCTCTGTAATTTTGATCAGGATAACTCCTGAACCAATGAATCCCCCTTTTCTAACTTTTGCACATTCCCCCAGGATATAGAGAATTTCTCCATTTTCATTAAATTTACCAAACCCTCAATTTTAACCAATGACAGGTTTTCTTAGAGTCCGGACTCCAGCTCGTTGCTACCAATTTGTAAAATAATAAATAGTTTTTATCAATACATTTTATAACAGAGTCAATCTTATTTATGATTAGACAAAAGGCTAGAAATCTTTAGAAGTCTCCCAAAACAAACATCCAATTATCAAATGAAGTAAATTGCTTTTTTTGGGGGGAAGAGAAACAATTTTTGTAACTAAATCATACAAATATGAAAAGAATCATATTTAATTCAATAATTAATACTTTAATAATGTGGATCCTCACACGGGTTTCTCTACATAATAAATTTCTTCTGAGAAAAAACTTTTAATATTAACTTACTGCGAAAGTTAAGTTTGGAAATTAATATAAGTGCAATAAAAAAAAACTGTTTGGAAATATTCTTATTAAAGCTTCTGAGTTTGCCTCACGTGAACTCATTTTTTATTTAAATTCATCCAATAAAGCATAACCTTAAAGTACAAGGAAATTAAAAATTAAAGTTGCGAAAAAAAAATATTTTTTTCCTTCGCAAATTTCTTTTGGAAAATTGTATTTAGCAAATTGAATTGTAATTTTTTGAAAACTAAATAAATATAACCAGCAAAGATGTCTAGTAGATAAAATAATGCAAATCAAATCAAAGGCATGCATACATATATGTATGCACTGTGTGAATAAATCAATTGATTTAATGAAACAAAAGCTCGCATTTAAATGAGCTTCCCTTCCTTGATATTAAACAGTCTTAAAAAATCCAATTAAATTTAGCCTTTGTATATATGTATTAAACAGTACGGTTTTCACTTCCTAAATGAAAAAAAAATATAGTATGGGTAAAAGATTAAAAATAAATAAAAGTGCTTTTACGTATAGTTTGCAATTTTAAGTAGTTTTTTTTACCTTAATTTAAATGGAACTAGTTTTCGTTTCATCTTCTTAACTATTCGTATTTACTAATCCATTTAAGTTTATCTTATTTCGTGTGTGTGAAACCAAGTTTATATATATTTTTTTCTTTTAGAAAGAGTTTATTCTTGCTTTTTATTTTAATGCAAAGCAACAGCTTTCTTATTTTCCTGCCATTTTTGATTTAATATTGTTTAGTTTATGCAAAAACTTTATTCCGCTATTTTCAGTGAGGGTAAATATAAATATTTCACCTTTAGTAAACTTTTTAATCCATGTTTGTCTCTTCTATTTTTAATGTACAGTGAAAATCGCTTAACACAAAACTGAGGGGATTGAAATATTTTTTTCGTGTTAAAAGAATTTCTTGTTAAAAGATATTAGGAAAAAAACATATATTTAACAAAATTAAGTTTATTAGAGTACATTTTATTTTTAATGTGTTTATGTATGTATTCAATAAAAATCAATGAAAGAAAACACATTCACTCTAGATTAATGAAATTTAATACAAAATTTTAAAGTTTTTGAAAAAAAAAAGCACTTATTGAGTTCTAGGAAAATAATCTGATGTTTTTCTTTGTATTGTATTTCCTTAGCAACGAATTGTTCAAAGTCTTCCATTTTGTTGTTCATTTCAAAATTCGAAAGGGCGTTTAAATAACTATGAATATTTTTTACGAGGTTCTTCATTTCGAATGACGTAGAAACATGAGATACATCATCCATTTCATTTTCGACGTCGAAATCTGCATCGATGATATTTTTTTAGCTTTGAACAAACTCTAGAATGTATTTTCCATTTAAAAAAATTGGGACTGTACACATATTATAATAAAAATCTGCAACGAATTCTTCCAATGAAACAGTTAGACAATCCAACAATACAGAAACTCTCCCAAAGACTTCATTAAATGGATGGGGTGTTTTTCGTATTTTGTTCATTCCCAGAAGGTAAATATTTTCGTGTTAAGCGATTTTCGTTTCATGTTATGAGAAAAAATGCATGTAAATTCATAGTAGTTTGTCGGGATCGTTGTATTATTTCTTGTTAACCGATATTTCATTTTAAACATTTTCGCGTTAAGGTATCCGACTACGTTCGGAACCGTGATTTTAAAAAAATGCATAAATGGATAATTTTCATGATATTTAGTGTCACTTAGATTAGAATACTTGTATAAAATTGTTTTAAGGACATTTTGACAAAAAAATTTACTTAAACACAATATTTCGGCAAAAAATCAACTTACAATAACCTTTTTTCAAAATGTTCTCCTTTTGTGAAAAATGCTTCTATTATAACAATATTTTGCCTGTATGTAGCGCTGACCTCTGTACAGAGGCTCAACTAAGATTTCTGAAAAATTCACATTATTTTCAGAGTTAGAACCCATTGAAATAATTATCGGCGCTTTTGTCTGAAAATTTATCCCCTGTGTTGTCGTAAAACATGTATAAACATACTTCTAAGTTATATATTTCAAAAATTCTAGTTGAGCCTCTGTACAGAGGTTTGAGCAATAGACAGGCAAAATATTATTATAATAGAAGCATTTTTCACAAAAGGAGAATGTTTTGAAAATGGCTTATTCTATGTTCATTTTTTGTCAAAGTATTGTACTTAAATAATTTTTTATTGCAATACTATTCTTAAAATAATTTTATATACATTTTCTAATTTAAGTGACACTAAATATCATAAATATTTTCCATTTATACACTTTTGCAAAATCACGGTTCCAAACGTAGTCGGATACCTTAAACGTGTTTCACTGTATTTTAATTAAAAACACTTGAAATGTCTGGTACATACAACCATTTTTCTGTCATTATGGATAGGTACATTGCACTTTTTCCCCTCGTGTTACACAAATTTCTGTCAATTATCCTTTAAATCTACTACACAAATGTACGCGTTGTATTACCTTAATAACTTCTCCCGTGCTTAGATAACAGTAGTGACCTGAAAATGTTTGAAATAAACAACTCACATTAAAGAGACAAACTGTTGCCATAAACAGTAACTAGTGATACGGGCTGCCAGAAAACCAATGAAGGGCTTCATTGGCTACGATCTTTGCATCCCTTTTCTAAATAATCAGCCTACTTAATGTGAGATTTAAAATTAAATAAAACAAAAAAATTCTCAAATAAGTATACATATCAAGATCTTTTTAAATAGCATACTCTAAAAACTGTTTAACTTAATTTTCTCACAGATGATCTTTTTGGATTATTTATAAATTACCTTTATTAGGTTACAACTGATGAGACCTTCCATCCGAAATTCCACATTTCTGTGTGAATTAGATTAATATTTTTTTATAACGTACAAATCACTTGCTTACAATGAATATTGAGACGATTACATTACGGCGACAAATTAGAATATGATTTTTCAAATTTTCATGTGATGTCTTTTGAGGCTTTTAAGACTACGTGTAACTTTAATGAGCAACTTCCCACTATTTATTTCAAATTACTATATTTGAAAGAAGCCCTGTGGCTGAGTAGTAGCGTGAAGCTCTTCCACGCCACAGGTCCGGGGCTCAAACGCAGTTGAATCAGCCTTTCATTCCTTCAGTGGGTCGATGAATGAGTAGCAAACTTTCTTGGGAACTAAACACTGGGGGTTTCGCATCAGACTGACCATCTGACTTAGCATCTGATCATACACCTCAGTGCTCAAGGTCATAAAAACTGAGATGAGCACAGTAGGGTTTGGCCCTCATGGGCTGTTGCGCCATTGAGTTTAGTATATTTGAAAAAATTCAGACTTGAACTCAAGATCCTTGTCTATTAACCCTTTTCACGACCAAGGGAAACATTTTTCCTACATTAAAAGTGGTGATTATCGTATCTAATTATGAATTTACCAACAGTTTTTATATAGAATATCAAAATGGAACGTATGACAAAAGAAATTACGTAAATGGGAAAGTTTATGAAAAAAAAGAACTGTCAAATCAATTAGCGCCAATGGAAAAAAAAAAAACATTCACTCTCTGGCTGTATACTTATTACAGTTTATTGTGTAATGTAATAATATATTGCTATGTTTTCTTACATTTTCTTTGTTATTCGGTAAGTATAATTTTGTGCAATAATAAAGTATATTTGAACAACTGAAAACAAATGCCTGAAAAAACTACACATTGATCCATATTGAATTAACTCATTAATCCAAAAAAAATCGCTCACTGTTATGCATGATTCGCATTTTATTTTACGTCTAAACACACTAATACAAACAGTTACATACTAATATTTACTCTTAGTAACATTCTCGTGCCGTAAGGGCTAAGTGCTTTGCCAATAAGGCATAAAAGTCAAATTGTAAAGTTAAGATATGGTATCACTTAAAACAGTCACACATAATTTAAATCACCTTTTCGATCTAATTATTTTATTTACATCCATTTTAAATGCAAATTTAAAAGACAAAGGTTAAGTTTTTCTCTAAAATTCTCAATATTTTCATTTCAATTTGAGTGGAACAATTCACTGAACCACATAAAAGTGTATTTTTCTATTTTAAAGTCTACTTACATGCACTTAAGAATGCATGAAACATTTCATTGTTGTAACCAACCATAAAACTGTCTAATGAGTATTTGACTTCTGTGAAGTACCCAAGTACACTCTGATTTATTACTTTAAAACAGCTAATCCTTTCTCATTAGTACTTACCTTACCCTACCACAGTAGTACATTTATCAGAAACCAAAAGTCTTGAGTTTATGCCACTTGGCACATATATATATAATTTACTTCTTAAAAATCCTACCAATTTCCTCATAAAGTTAAAGACTAAACATAGTTAGTCATAGTTAATGACTAAAACAACTTATGAGTGAACGAATCAACAAGTGAGATCTTAGGAACGTAAATTTTCAATTACCCATTCAATAATTTATTGAAATTTATTACTCGAAATGAAATACTCTTTTCCTGAATTTATTTATTTAAATCTAGCTATACAAATAAATAGAAGTAATTAGTTATTGAGTGACAATTTTCTGATGATGTAAAGACAGTCCAAAAGCTATTTTAATTGAACATGTTTCAATGATAATTTTAATAAGTATTTGTACAACTTAATATGTTTCTCAGACTCAAACATACTAAATTAAATACTTTGTGTGAAATTTTTAATACATTATTTTTATTATTAAATATATTATATAAATTTCTTTAAAAATAATTAAAACTTTACTGTTTTCTACACTAAAAATATTTGGAGAAATGTATTAGAATATTATATATTAAGAAGCTAACGCGCGAATATTTTTTAAATGGAATTGCATAAAAACTATTGGACAATGTTTCTTAGATGATATTTCTCAAAACAGATCTTCTCTTGGTTAATGTTGTTTTATAAGTGCTCAGCACTTTTAAAACTGCACTAGGCATTAAGATCCTTATGGAAGTACATTATTTCCCGATAAGTTTCAGTGCTGTTACTTACCTTTTATTAAAAATTAAGTTGTGTGCAAGGGAAGAGAAAGGAAGAGAGAAAGTGTGAGACCAATTTTAAAAATAGAATTTTAAGCCACAAAATAGCTCACAGAAAGAATCGTTAAACTGAATATCTTCCAGTTGTCACAAGAGAGATAATCTTTTTTTCTAATGGGCTGCATATTGGCAACTATGACTCAGAAGACACGGTGAGTCCCAAAATGCGAGAGCCATTTTCTTGGTGGCCCTCGCTGATGCTTGAATTAATAGGGAGATAAACTTAATTTTAAAATAATATGAAATTACTCTATATGATTTCTTAGTTCCCCTCATGATGATTTATATTTTATTACTTGGTTGTTTCTATTATTGCCACCTAAGAAGTCGCACGATTGGTCTTTTGTAGCTGTTTTCATAATTTTATTTTCTTTAAATGGAGAGATTGACACATAAGTTAGGGCAATATAAAAGCTCACTCAGTGTTATTGCTGTATTAAGGAAAATACCAATTAGACATTTCTGTGTAAAAGATTCCATTTTTCTAACGATGTCTTCTGTAGACTCGAAGACTAGATTTATACTTCAGATGCGATGAAGCTCACGACTTATACATCAAGTTACTACGACTTTGATCTTTGAAATTCCCTTAATAAATGCTTCAAAGATAATAACTTTCAGCTGATTTTGGAATTCACAATACTAACATATCCTAGGTATCGACCTTTTATCATAAAAGTATCTACGTTTAATACAATAAAACCAAGTGCACAACTGTTGGATAGGAATGAAGCTGTTGCAATCGGTTGATAACTAGTGAATTTGTGATCGGAGTATTGCTAATCCTAGGTTCAAATTCCTCAGTAGATTCCAGTGACATAAAAAGAGCTCTGGGGTTTTATTTAACCTTTTTGATTTTCTTACTTATCATTAAAAGTGAAGTGGTGGAAAAATAAGGAGACAAGATGTATCTGCTCATCTGTCATTTTTGTTATAGGATGTTGGTTCATAACTACGTAGTCCGTCGGCAATAGCCCTAAAGCCATAGGGAATATTTAATTCAACAAACCAAAAAGTAACGATATAAATTTTTCTTTGATTTTAACTCATTTTTCTTTGTTTCTTTTCATTTCAAAATTCTTAATATTTTGCTTACATGACCCTTTTGCCTCAGAAGCTGATTTTAATTTAACAATAAAAAAAAATATTCTTTATGTATTATCTTAGTTTTTATTATATGTTAAGTCGATGTTAATTTTTACTGTAAATGCAAAAGTGTATATATGCTTTTACACTTATATTAATGCTATCACTATCATTTTAAATTAGATTTCTTTTTGTGTTTTTTATTACCAGTTTATAGTTTCAAACTTTATCAAATTTTTAGAGTAAAAACTTATAAATAGAATTTTTATATTCACAAATTTAACATTTCATACATTATTCAGAGGTGTAAATTTGTTAAAGTAACATTTAACACACCCAAACTCTATTTGTTAACTATATCCATCTTTGATGCTATCTAACAGTAGCTCATTATAAATCTTTTAACCATAAAAGTGGATTTGCTCCTATTTTTTAATAGGAGTTTGATGACAGTTGAAAGAGCTTTCTAATTTTATAATATTTTTCACCGAATGAAACACTCTTTTGTGCAAGACTCCTCCCCCCCCCCCCCACTGTTTAATACAAACTTCTGGAAAACATTTAAGGCTGTCTTTGTGTAATGTTAATAATATGTCCCGAATTTGGTATGTTTTCTCTGTAAAACATATGTTTTATATATAAAAGTTTTTATATATATCTTTTCCGATATAAAAGTTTTCCAATATTAATATTATATCCTGCCTTTGCTGTCCTATAAAGAGCAGCATATTTTATCATACGAGCATACCTATTTTTTCAATTCCTACTATTAGCTCACACTCTCTATATATTTATTTATTTATCTTGGTGGAACTTTCAATCGCTAATAAAATACATTTTAAACCGCTCAATTGAGCTGAAATTTTATATGCATGATTATTTTGGATGAAAATACAATAATTTAATCATAATTAATAAAAATTCATTGATTAAGACTAATTATATAAATAATTACAAATAAAGCCACGTTGGCTTCATTTTTGGCAACTTAGCGACCATTTTGGCTACTTGTGTCAAATCTAGAAAAGGTTTTATTCTCACGTCTTAAAGCACTCAGTTGAACTGAAATTTTTTACACGATTGTTTTGGATGACAATACGATACTTTAATGATAATTAATAAAAATTCATTACCACTAAATGTTGTGCTTCTGTCCTATGTATATACATATTTATATTAATTGTAACTATTTAATTAAAAGTGGCTAAAATAAAATTTTTCTTTGTTGATCTAAGTAGGAATTGACTTAATTTTTTTTTTTTATATTACTTGTTTTTAACTCAGTTGATTCTCTTTTTCTGGTATAAAATCTGTTTTGTGGTTTTTCTTCTATATCGTTTTGTAAATGTGCAATTTCTTTACATGTTAAAATGGGGAAAAACCCTAATATTTATGGAATATTTTGAGATTTTAGAAACGTTACATTATAAACAGATGCATTAATTACAACGTTGGAAATTTTCATGAAAATTGAAACATTTTTCTGTCTGAAAATGTGCTCTGTGTTTAGTTCAGGCTCTCGTATATTTGACGAAAACAGTCCTGAAAAGGGGGTGCGTGGGATAATGAAAAAGAGCATGGGGAATTGTAGCGGACTCTCTCTTCGCGCCTTTTAATTAACCTCAAGAGGAAAAACCTTTTCATGAAATGTTTGATTTTTAAGAACCTCTTTCTGTGAAAGAACCGTAGCATATGCAAATGAGTCTTACTATTAGTGAAAGGAGTCAAGTGAAAGGAGTTCAGTGAGAATCTTGATTGCGAAATCTTACACGATAGAGGTAGTAAAGTCTTGATTGAAGTTTTAAATTATATTTGCGAAAACTCTTTTACGGAATATCTACGTACCGTTATATAAGAGATTTGTAGACTTATAAGTTTACGATATTCGGTTCCAGTGCGTTTGTCTGATTTTATTTGGTATCAGATACGTGATATTTGTTGTTATTAATTTAGAGTGAGGGCGTTTCGCTCCCTTTTGCCCATAGTTGTGTGACGGGGTTTTATCGCGCCTTTCCCTAATCCTCTTGGGGAATCTTTGGGGCCAGAATGGTATTTCATCCCAACCTTCTCAAGTAGAAAACGCGATATGCAGTGGAGTTTTAGCATTCGCGAAGACGTCTTAGAGAGGTTGGCTGGAGGCCGGCCGGAGAGTATTATAGAAGTCATATAGAAGTCAAAAGCCAGAAAGTTGCATAGTAGCTGGATAAAGTCGGATAAGAATAATATATAGAAGATATAAAGCTTGGTTGCAAATTGCCGTGAGATATCAGTAAGCGATAAATTATTAAACTTTAATTATAGAGCAGACTCTAGCTAGTCAAGGAATCGGCTATAGATAAAGATTCGGAGGTTAATTTAGCATAAAGATAGTGAGTAGGATTTAATGCGCTACTTGCTAAGAATTGTTAATTGCGTCATATCACTCCTGATCGTTTACCTCTAAGTAAGACTTGTGTTGCATTGATTAATATATATTGAGATAAATAAACTAGTTTTATTATGGAAGTTCGAGTGGGGTCAATCTTATAGCCCTCATGTTGATTTATAGTAAATAGTTCATAAACACTCACTCACTACCTACTTCACTGATACGAACGCAGGTTCGAACCCCAATTTATATGTACGCTAAAAAAAGTATACTATTTTCAACACCAATCTCTTCGGGTAAAAAGTGCGTCTAATTCATCGGAAAGTTTCGCAAATCAGAACACTATAGAATAGGTGTATTTATATTTTTGCTTGGGGATCCTTAAGGGATTTGTAACGCGTTTCTATAAAACTCAAGAAAATATCGCATTCAATGTGATTTTTTAATACCAGAGAACTTTTGTGTGTATAAATTTATAATTAATTAATTATTTACTACTTGTAAATAATCCAATGCTGCAAACATTTTTTTCTCATCTTCTTTAACTGGTTCAATAAGTAATTTGTATTTATCTCTTATGTTTTAAATGTTCGCAGTATAATATCAGTTATTCTAATCTCTAACTAAAAGAATATCAAATTCTAGTGACCATTTTTTTAGGGTTAACCTGAAACAAAAATAACGTTGACAAACCATCTTATTGTAATAAATTAATCTTATTGTTAACAATTAATATAAGAATCATCTCGAGAAACGAAGAATGCCACTATGAAAGATCGAAATTTTTTAAAGAATGATATGTTTCTAGAGCCTTAAAGTGAAAAATAAAAAGATTCGATTTACGTTCTATGAGCTTCAAAACATTAAATTGATATTGCTTTCATTTATAGGTTTCTAACTCTTTTAGAGAGAATTGTCCAGAGGTGTCCTCCATTCTTTCAATCGGAACATCACTATCCCATAAAAGTACAATTTTAGTGTGTGCAGTAAAGTATCATAGAAATGTTTGATGTTTTAATGGGTCCCCTCTCAAAACGTATAAAGAATGGATTCCGAAAATAGTTATTTTCCTAATGAAAATCTTGACCTTTTTTTATTTTTTTTATTCTCTCTAAAAAAGATTTTTTTTCTCTAGCTGATTGAAAAACTTGCATTTTTCGTCTTCTCAAACCTAGCCGTGTTTCCATATATTTTGAAAGGAACCTATATTAATAAGCCACATTTTTTTTAAAAAAATACATAGAGTAATTTATAAGAATGTTGGTTTCAATATTATTATTTTTTATTTTAAAGAAAAAAAATTGGTATCGTGTGAATAGTTCTTAAATTAATAGCCAACGTAAAATGTATATAGTAATTATATAGATAATAGTTCTCACTGTGCTCAAAAATCGATCATAGTACTTAATACTTAAATGAATCATCAAAAAAGATTGCTTACTTCAACAGTTAGAAATAAGAGAAAATAAATAATCGTGATATTTTAAAAATTTTTCATTTTTAATAGACTTTAAAAAACTACCATAGGTTATTGAATCTCTCAAGATTTAATTTAGCATTAACAATTTATTTAACTTATAAAAAATAAAAAACGCAAATCTGTGTTTTATCCCTCTCTCTATAAAAAGTTTTTCGTGATGCTATAACAAATTTATTTGCTTGCCAACATGGTCACCAAGTCACCAAATTTGGTCACCCAAATGTGATGCCAACTTGGCTGTATTGCCACTATTTCGCCAAGTTTCCATTCTAACGCCATTATAACACAAGGGATGGTGTTTCTTGCAAATATTACAATTATTATCAAAAAATAAATACAATAGAAAGTAATATTAAATTATTAAACATCCAGATATGAATTAATTTTTTTTCCTGCTTATAATATATTGAAAAAAAATAGAACTACATAATACATCTAAATTACAATCTTACAATTTGAGCGACGAGCAAGAACATTTGTATAATTTGTACAATGGTAACCCTCTCCCCCTAGTTACTTATAAATTTATTTTTACTAACAGGTCATTTTAATTAATATAAAATGTTTTAATTCTGTAATTACACTAAAATAAAGCTAATTATTTCCTTCCCTTAGAGTATCCATTAGTATAAAAATCTTAATAACTTTATTAGAAATATAAATATGTATCCAGAGCAAAACTATCGCATCAAGACATGTATTCAAGTTCTAAATCATTATGTGAAACGAAGCGTGTACTGGTTTTGGAATGTTTTGTTTCTGTTAAATGCATTAATCCAAGCAAAACCAATTTGATAATAAAAATAAATACCACACAAATTATATATTAAGTGGTTTAATTAGCACTAATATATTTACTATTAGTTTTTTTCATAAAGAGGCTCTAGAAGAAAAAAACATCTTTTTATTAAAACATTCTTTATCGAAATAACTTTTTCGGAAACGAATCTTGAACAGAGTTTCAAGTGTTTTGTTACCGATGATTAAGTTACCCGATCAAAAACAAAATCTAATAATCGTGGGTGCTTAAGCCGGGACTTTTCCTTGCTAAGTACATGTCCTTTACTTAAACTTGGAAGTACGTACAAGTAATAATACTCTTTTTAGTAAGATATGCAAGAACTCGGGTATTTCTAATGATATTTCATTTGGGAACTTGAAGTAGCTTTTCCATCGAAATGAAAATGGAAGAGAAAAATACTAGCAACTGTTTGAAGGGAATAGTAGCATTCTTGTTGCATACTTTTACATATTCCAGCGTTTAAAAATACCGTAACCTAAGCATTTTGTTGACAGTAAATGCTTATCGCTATTAATTTCAGATGTATGTGCGATAGATTGCTTTCCTTCAAACAGGAAGTAAATCCGAATTCTAGAGTTAATTGGGGAAAAGATGGAAGCAATATCGAGGGAAAATATATTACATACCTGAATGTTATTGTGGCATACCTTTCACATAATTTGTTTTTCTGTAGCCATTTATTCTTATGGGAGAAACATACCTCTAGATAACTCTCATCCCCCTTTATTGCCCTTAAGTGTATTTTTAATATTAAAGGGTAATATGCGTGCTTTCATTAATATCAGAAATGATCAAAACAAACTGTAGCATGGGCTTATGCTAACAAAAAGAAATTTAAAAAGTTTGGGTCTCCAATAGTTTTATCATTTGGCGTTTCGACAGATGACAATAGGTACGATAAAATCTGAACTAAAATTTCGTGAACTTTTAGGTATTTTCAAGAAAGTTACATTTAAAGCTCTACAATTTCTGGCATATTTTTATTTTTCCTACGTTATCGCTATTGTTAAGACACCAGATATGCATCGTTTGACCTCGGATTTGCATTATTTCACTTCTTTAAAAATACTTAATTTTTTTTTATACATTTTATGTAAGAATTCTTTATTATTAGAAAATAATTTAAGTTTTATATTTTATGGATATTCAAAAAATAAACTATTTCTTTAGTAATCAAATCTTCATTTGACATTTCCACAGTTCAACAAATAAAACTTGTTAGAATTTAATATTTAATTTCAGATTTATTATATATATAAGGTATCCGACTACGTTCGGAACCGTGATTTTAAAAAAGCGCCTAAATGGATAGTTTTCATGATATTTAGTGTCACTTATAGATTAGAATACATGTATAGAATTGTTTTAAGCACATTTTGACAAAAAAAAAGTATTTAAATACAATATTTTGGCAAAAAATTAACTTAGAAAAACCTTTTTCAAAATATTCTCCTTTTGTGAAAAATGCTTCTATTTTAATAATATTTTGCCTGTGTATAGCTCAGACCTCTGTACAGAGGCTCAACTATGAGTTTTGAAAAATTCACATTATTTTCAGAGTTACAACCCATTGAAATAATAATCGGCGATTTTTTCTTATAATTTCTCCCCTCTGTTGTCGTAAAACATGGATAAACCCACTTCTAAGTTATATATTTCAAAAATTCTAGTTGAGCCTCTGTACAGAGGTTTGAGCTATATACAGGCAAAATATTATTATAACAGAAGCATTTTTCACAAAAGGAGAATATTTTGAAAATGGTTCATCTTTTGTTCAAATATTGTATTTAAATAATTTTTTATTGTAATTATATTCTTTAAACAATTTTATATACATTTTCTAATCTAAGTGACACTAAATATCATAAATATTATCCATTTGCACGCTTTTGTAAAATCACGGTTCCGGACGTAGTCGGATACCTTAACTGTGTGCGTGAGATAAATGTATAATTTGTTGGATGACAAATCATATAACCACCGTAAGCACAGTTTTTATTATATAAATTCATAAAAATTATTTATACAAGCTAATTCAATAAGAATTCAATGTGTTATTCTTAGGAAGGAAAAACACTGAATGCACGCAACTTTGCAACCGCACATTTCCAGTGACATTTAACATCAGCTTATACTCGTATATTCATGAATTATATGTTATTAATATTTAAATTATATCAATTAAATTAAATATTGAATTACTAATTAGTGTTTAGATAGTTATTTTCAAAACTAATTAATCAATCAATAAGTTTGAAAAAAATCTGATTAGAACTTCCGAGTATTCCTTGCAAATAGTTTGAACAGAAATGTAAGCTAAGAACAACCAGAAATAGAAAATAGCCGAAGTTTTTATAATAAATGAAATTTTTAGAAGATCGCAGTTCACAATTTAATATTTCCTATTATTAAATTCCATTTAAATATAAATTTTTATTTTCTATGTGATTTCCACTCTTTCGAGGCTATTGTAAGGTAGTGAGAGGAATATGTTGAGTAGTTTGAAACTAAAAAATGTGTTTTTTGATTAAGTTATTTATTGCTCAGTCTAGAGCTATTACATACAAAACTTCAGGGATTTGTACAGAAAGAAGTAACAGATATACGTCTGTTTTACTTGACAGATCAGTCGAGTCTGTGCTCGACTAACGGCGTTTTTATTTCTCTTCTCACACACACACACAAAAATTTCTCTAGAGATTCGTTTTCAACGTTCAGTAAGGAGGTTTGAGGTTTGAGGCTGTTGGGCTGTCAGAATAACGTCAAACGAAAAGATTTTTGTGAAGGTACTTAGCTTTAAATGATTTTTGTAATGTGAACTGAAATGTCTCTGCAGTTATTTATGAAATCATTTGCTCTGGAAGAAGGTAAATTTCTCTGCACACAGGAGCCGCGTACTAATGCTGAAGGGAATGAGAAATGTTGCACAGTGCGTAGGAGTATAAAATCTGATATATTTACTCGTATAATATACGATTATTGTTTACTGAATTTGGTCTAGATCACGCGCTAAAATTACAAGATTTTTAGTATTAGTTTTCGAAAAAGTTGAAATCGACATTATGAGACAAAGAAATTATTTTGATTTAAAATAGTTTTACTGTAATTTTAGCTAATTATTATAACATGTTGTTTGACCCAGAAAACGCAACACCGAGAAAGAGATGAAAATTGATACACAGACAGAGAATGTATATGTAAATAAGAAGTTTTATTTTCAAGATAATATTTATTCAGTGATGAAACTACCCGGGCATTCTTAGGAAATAGAATTACCTTTCTCGGTGACACAATGAACAAACCCAAGAGGTACATATTCAATTAGCTTCCGAATAGTGGCCTAAGGAATGATAAAACCCTTACACTTTCAACCACTTTTCGTAGTCTACACTCTTATCGGTGTTCAGGCTAGGGTAGAGTAAATCAAATAAACCTCGACTGAGTCCTAGATGTTCTCAATTGGTGAAATATTTCAGGCCAAGGAAGTAACGTCGTCTACAGAAATGCTTTGTCTTGTTGGAAAACGCCATATTTTTTTTTATTAATTTTTTTTTTTTTTGCACCTCTGAAAGTAATCAAAAATGACTGTAGAACCTAATCAATGTATCATCTTGCCTTCAATGATACTCTGATGCGTACCAGAGTTGATCCGATATCGTGTCTCCAAACCGTTATGCCATTTTCAAATGGTATGGCGTACAATAAAAGTGGTTGGTTTGTCTCTATTTTGTCGACATTTCCAGATTCTCGCTCGGTGGCCATAATCAGAAAACCGAACAGGAACTTGACGCTGAAGGGTGTCATTCAGTAGTCCAAATGGTTCGGTCTCAACTCATCGCAATCTTTCACATCGGTGGGTTAACATCAATGACAATCTTCATAAAGGCCAATTTGTGTGTAAGCCAATCTTCGTGAAAGTGTTTTCTCTTATATTGGTGCATCCAAAGTTCATAGTGCGCAGAATCAAGAACAGTTGACTGTGAGACTACCAACGCATCCCCTCGAATACATTTGGTACATTCTGTTGTAAGTCAAGGTAGACCTTGTCTTTCATGACGATTTCTATGCACGCTGAAAACATCTACGTGCGTTTCATCAGCGATACGAAGGTAAAGCAATTAGCTGTACGTAAGCCCTCAATTTACACCTCGCAAAATCATCTAATTGTCAATGTGTTCTTAGTGTCGTTGCCCGGGTTTATCTTGTTTCACGCATGTCTTCTAGAAAGATATACTCGAAATTGTAACCTCGAGTTGTAACTACGTGACCAACTTGTATTTCAGTCCATCTGCCTAGTTTGTTTATCTGTGTATTCCTCAAAATTTTAAGTCGAATCTTTATGATATTACATTTCATATGTTAGGCAAGGTATATAATGTAAAATGTAAATAATCATATCATAATAAAATATAAATATTTACCATGATATATAATGTAACTGTGATGTAATATTGCAATTATTAAATCAATTATTCCATTTAATATAAGCTTTAAATTTATTTCTAGAAAAGGAAATTAGGAGTTCTCTTCTAGGTTTTTAGGCATAACAAATGTTTTAAAATATATGTCAGTTAAAAAAATTATAACTGTGTGTTGTGTTCCTTTAAGGCATCTTAAAATAAAAAATAAATATGAAAAAAAGGCTTATTAGTTTATTTTTTTTTAATTCCATCAACTCCTACAAATTCTTAAAATTTTCTTCAGTACCTAAGTGCTACTTTTTTTTTATTTATAAAGAAAAAAAATCACCGAGGTTAGTAAAAACAGCTGTGGTTAAATTACATCCTCGCAAAGTTTTTTTCAGTCCTTATCAGCCAACCTAAAACAAGTTTATTAAAGTAATTACATGCTAATTGGTGGTAACTGGAGTTAACCGTTTGTGTAATTAACTAATCTGTACTTTACAAAGCTGAAATGGCATTTAATGTTCTCCAGAGGAAATGTCAGGAATCTAAGTAAGGATATTTCTTCAGTAATCTGTATCAACATGTCTTTTTTTTTTTTTTTTTTTGAATGAGTCAAGATATATTTGAATGATAAAATAAAAAGTAAAGTTTCTGAAATATTATCTTTTTTGTTAGAGAGTATATTTAAAATGTAGACGCTTTTAACTCATAACAAAATCCTTACAGGAAATGTAACAAACCTGTGTAAAACGGATTATTTAGGCTTTTGAAATATCAGTATATTTTCCACTCTATTTTATAAATAATTACATTTACATTGTTTTTTGCTTTCCTTGAAAATTGTTACCAAAATTTAGATAGATTAGAAATTTATACCCTAATGGTTTGAAAAAAGAATTGAATGTTTTATACTGCATAGCATACTTCATATCGCATGGTAAATGCATCATTATAAATTCATTCTCATCGGTATTTTTCAACAGATATAAACTCATAAATACCATCGGCGTTTTTTTCCGTCTCACTCAACCGGTGCATTTTGTTCCCCGGAAGCATATATCAGTCTGTCTCTCTCAACAGGCGTGTTAAGTGCCTCGGACGTATATACCCGTCCTTCCGAAATACGATTCTTTTCTTTGCGCTGCTATCAGTAAAATTATTCCGAAAGCTTTGGAATGCAATGAAATGATATCGACAGTATTTGCAAAGGATTTACTTATTTCACTCAAAAATTTGCTTATTTGTGGCTTTTTTCTCTTCCCTCCAATACATCGCATACTCAATCCTATGTGAAAAACGGTAGCACTGGGGAGCGAATCGCGTAACTTTTATTCGGCAGTTAAGTGGACAGGGTAGCCGAGTTGTCTTGGTCATGAACTGGTGGTTGGCATTTATTCTGTAGAGTCATGAATTCGACTGCTGGTACTACTGAAGACTCACCATGCAGAATGGTTGAAGCACGTTAAACCTATCGATGCTCTAAGTCCTCACGTAGGCGTGGTATTGAGGTTTGGGGAGACGGTACAAAACATCATATGTCCTCCTAATCACTTGACTGAGGTTCGAACTTGCGAGATCCGTCGTCAAAATATTATTTTTTAATAAAGGCTGAGTGAAGGAGTGGTTGTTTCTCGAGGCGGTTGCATGCATGCTCACGTTTTCTTCTTCGGGAGGAGTCTTTATTATAAAATAATTTTTTAAGACCAAAAATTCCCCAAGAGGACTATTAGTAGAAAGATCGCGGATAGAGTCGTCACACTACATTTCAATAATCGATATCGTATCGCAAAATTAATAAAAAAAATTTCATATATGTTCGTCGTAAATTCCTTTTAAATGTTTATTTTGAACCATCCAGGTTTTTTTTTTCTTTTCGAGAATTGTTTAACAAGCATTATATAATTATTGTTTCAGAAATATGCTTTATGTATGCAGGCGTACAGGCTTATGTAAGTTCTTGGTATATGCCAAAGAATTTGCGAACTTCGAAGCAATATTCTTATGCGTGCAACACACAAAGTTTTAAATAATTTGTTTTGGATATGATTATAATATTATGGTATGCAAATGTATGTAGAACAATTACAATTAAGTATTCCATTTCCCTGTATACATGATTTAATACAGTGCAATTGAGCAAATGTTACAAGATGATATACACTAAGGGTAATACAAGTTTACGGACTTATGAAATTCTAAATCGTATTACTTAATACTTAATTAAAAACTGAATATGCAAGATACTGACTGTAATTTAGCTATTCAGTTCTACTAATCTATATCTAAGTGTGTATAGGAAAAAAGCGACTCACACTCACTCACTTATTCACTCATCATAAGATCTCTGGAACAATAAGATTTCTAGACTTGAAATTTGGCAGGCGTATTTCTTTTGTTGAATAAGATTTGCTAAGAAAGAATTTTGCAGAAATTGACTCCCAAGGGGAGTTTTGTGGATGTTGCAGACTAAAATTAAAGTTTTCGATTTATTAGACTTACTGATTTCAAAGTTAGCAGGCATTATTTTGTTGAGTAGCGATCACTTGAAACCAGATTTTCAGAAATTAAATCCTATGGTAAGAAATTAAGAGGGGGGGGGGTAGATAAAGAATTTCCATTATTGAACTATTAGACATACACACTTTAATTTGGGTAGGCATATTTCTTTTGTTAAGTATAGATTCGCTAATAATGGATTCTATGGAAATCGACTCTCAACGTAAAATTGATAAGGGGACGTTATAGATAAAAGCTCCCGTTCTAGAATTTAAGTCCTGTCCTCTTTTAAAATCAAGAGGCGATGTATATAATATTTTAAAATTGAAAGTTTTATGCTAAGACTTTGATATGAATAATTTGAAAACAATATGCTATGTAGTCACACAACATCAAAAATTACCTAGAAAAGCGAGTGGGTAAAGGTTTTACTATATATTTGGCTAGCGAGAAAATATTTCTTAATGAAAAATGAATTTCAATTTTTTGTTTTTGTTGATTCTGTTTGATGACGTTTTGCCGACTTTCTGGTAATTTCTTATGTTTTCATGCTCGTAGAACTTCTAGTCCTTATCAGACAACAGCTCAACCAAATGCGATTTGAGAACATAGCTATTATTGATTTTTTTACTTTTTAAATGTTTTGTAAAGTTTGAAATAAATGATAATCTGATGGTGCAAAGTCAGGGATATATAGCGGATGCGATATTACTTCCCAACAAAGATCCAATAATTTCCAATGTGTTTTTAAGGATGTATAGTAAAGATTCATCATACTTGAACCATTGCCTTTTTCAAATAATGTTTGTAAAATACCCCTTTTTCTTCATGGATTATTTTTGCTTTCCATTTTAAAATTGCTCGTAAACTAATAGCTATAACAAAATAGCACAAAATTTGTTTTTATAGTAACCTTACAATGTTGACTGTCAAATCTCAAAAGAAAAAAATGTATAATATTGACAGAAGAATAACAAAACAAATATGGCATTATTATTTGTCTAATGGTATTTCTTGTATCCATTGCATTTAAGCTATCTACCAAAATTACTTTCTTGCCAACCCAATATATTGTAGATTTTCATTATGATAAAGAATATAAGAATGTTGATATATACACCGGAAAAATAGATTTAAATTTCCCATGAAGTAAAAAAATATTCTTGTGTGATTTGTTATCAATTATATCAGCTATTTATTTTTGGCGTTAAGGAATCAGAAAATGATAAGTATTAAGAAATTCAGTTAATATTTTAATTGAATTCCTCTATCAATTTAAAAAATGTTCTTTTTTTTTCTTAAGTTTAGGTACATTTTTATGTATGAAAGAAGCATTCAAATATAAAAAAAACAATGTCTTATTTAATGAAATCTTATTTTTTGACTCTAATCATAAATTAGCTTAACTTAAGCAAATTTTTCTGCATTTAAGTAATTAATTAAAAAGGACATGTCTGTTTTAAAATAAGTTAATTTCTTTCCTATTGTATTTTAATTGGATTTCCTAAAAAAAATCTTTATTTATTTATTTATTTTTTTTTAGTTTGAGTAATTGAAAAACATTCCAGTTCCTAACTTTCTAAATTAATAATCGATTCACAAAATTTTCCACTCAAGTCTTATAAACTGAAAAATAAATATGCTAACTTCATTGAACCTCTTAATTGCTTACCGCTATTTAATACCTTTTCTTTATGTCATAAAATTAATATGCTTTTTAACTGATACTTATAATTTTTAGAGGCTAGCGGTTATATCACAGTTTTTAACATCAGATTTTGTAATTTCAAACAGAAATCGGTGATAACGGTTCTTCAATCTTATATATCACATCTTCAATTCAAAAAGATGCACTTTTAATGTAAAGACATTTCAAAGTCGTCAGCTCTATTATGGTGTTTAATTAAATTAAGTAGAGGGCTTTCACTGACTAAACTTTTAATTAACAACTTAAGGCTATTTTCGGTTAATGTTAAAGAATAGAACCCGAATTAGGTACATTTTTTCAGATATAAAAGAAATGAAACATTAATATTATATTCTGAATTCACTATCCCTTTGAGAACAACACATTTTATCCTTCTTCATTTTTTTAAGGGGACATGGTACGATTTACGCAAAAATTTTTAATTTAAAAATTTTTAATATTTTTTTGGTTGCCTCCTATGTATGTACACTATGTTAAATATATTTTGTGCTCAAAATTTCATAAAAGGCTAGCCATGTAATTTTTTAAGGAAAAAACTTGAAATTTTTGAAGTGATTTTAAAATGCTACTCCTCCTACAAAAATTTACATACACGCATGAAATTTGATTTACAAGTACGTCAAACTATGTATAATAAAAGTTGGTATGGGTTTTGTGTTAACGTGATTGGTATTCTTACAATACTTCTTTTTATGAATGTTTATTGAAAATTCCTTAAAAAATGTATAAATTCTGAGTTTAATTATTTTTTAAAAAATAAGTATTGCTTTGATTCAAAAATGCGTACCAACTTTTTTTACATGTACTACTGGAAATAGGTAAAAAAAATTTCAAAGCATTAGGCGCAATAGAAAAAAAAGCCTTAGCATTTTAAATGAAGACAAAAAATAGTTATTTTATCTTTCTGAGATACGACAGTTTTTAAAGTTTTGATTTGCTATAGGGATGTGAATAAAAACGAACGTAAAAGCTATCATAATTCTGCGTTTTTTAAGTTTAGAGCTTTCAAATTTTGTGAGGTTATAGAGAAAAGTATATAAAGAAAAATTTAGGCTAAAAAAATTAAATTTGATTTTTTGACCGATTTTGGTCAATTGAATTGTATTGTGTCCCCTTAACCGAGCTGAGCCATTTTTTCTGGTATAAAATGTGTTTCACGTTTTTTCTCCTATACCATAATGTTAAATGAGCTGTCCTTTCACGTGTTAAAATGAAAAATATAATACACAAGGAATATTTTGAAATGTTAGAAACGCTATATTGTTAATAGATATAGGAGTTATAATGTTGCAAATTTTCATGAAAATTGAGGCATTTTTCTGTCTGAAAATGTGCTCCACGTTTAGTTCAGGCCCTCGTACTTTTTCAGAAAACAGCCTTTAGCTTAACGTTATTTAGAAGGTATTAAATTATGATAGTTATTGAGTTCCCAGGAGTTGCTCAAAATAATGTTAGTAACAAAGATAATAAGTTTTGAGTCTGATTCAAGAGGCAAGAATGATACCTTAGCTGGTTGCCTCATTGTAAAAGCTTTCGCACCCTGTAAAAATTTTGAGATCCATTTAAATAAAGTATACACAGTCCAGAGGATTTCCTGCATGGCAGTTTTTAGATAAAAATGGGGACGTAAGCCGAAGAGTACCAATCTTACTATTATACAAACTGAACTACCAGTTCCTCAGACTCCATCCAACTAAGGTATTCGACTAGGCTGAAAAGATGATTTTTTTTTTAGATGTTAGGACCATTAGAAAAAATGAAATGTAAGTATTTTGGAAGAAGAAGGAATAACGGACAAAACTGGAGAATCTTTTCTGATGTTTACTTTATTTAACTTATAAAAATATTTTTAACGTGTTGTTTAAGGATAGAAATTGTCACGATAATTTGTGCACGAAAAATGGGATGTCACCATAACAATCCAATAAAATTTGTAGCACTTAGGTAATAAGCCCTTTAGAGTGTAACAAACCACAGGTTTTAAGGTAGTTATATTTTTAATCATATTTTGCAGCCATTTTTAGCTTAGATCATAAGTCAATTTTGACGAAAAAACATTAACATCAAATTCCAATGTTTATAAAAGATTCATTTATTAAAATATTTTTATCCTGTGGTTTTTAATACTTCAGATGGATCAAGAAGTATATCAAAAAAATCATTATTACATTATGTCCAAAGTATTTTTATTTATGCTGTTTTTCTTAACATTGAAATTTTGCTAAAATTCTATAAAAATCAAATTTATTTTAAAACAACGGGTGAAATATGCTATTTATTTAATAATTGTGACTCCTTATAAACCTATTATGTTCATTTAAACAGTAAAATTCTTCTGAAAATCAATTTTTGAAAAATTGGTCTCCGAACCTTAAGTAGTTTGCCTTGGCGTTTTGTTTTGGAATCATTATTACTCAAAGAAATCAAATAAAAAATGATAAATTTTTCTAGAAAAGGGGAATTAGTGGTTTGCTCAGTTGTTCAGATTTCAAATTTTAAAAATGATGATGTACAAGTTGAATCCTGATTTCGAGAGTTCCGCTTCTTTTAAAGATTTGTCATTTAGAATTATGTAAAATGCTGCACAACATCTCGACCTGTGGGTCAAATTCCACAAATCGAGAGATGTTAAAAGGTTAAAAAATGAGGCAGCAGATTAAGAATTCTTGCTACTTAATTGTGGGTCAAAATTATAAAGTCTGACACTAACGGGTTTTTGTAGTTCAGAAGAGTGAGACGTAAAGGCTTTAAAAAGCGAAATCTTTGAGTCATCTTTTTGGATGAAATAAGCAGAAAATATTAGCATGGTAGAAATTATGATAATGAAGCTTCTTTGATTATCGAGAAATTATTATCGAGAGTACTATTTCAAGTAGGACTAAATAAAAAAAAATCAAGAACATTAATCCGCAGCTCTTTAATTTTAGATCAAATTCCCTTCATGTGTCTTGGTTGTAATTCACTCTGCAATAATTGAATTCAATCAATAAGTGAAAAAAAAAATACATCTCATTATTTCTGTTATTTCATCTATTAATTGCACTTTAATTATGAAATAAATTAATTGCTAATTTTGTATATTTTAATTTATGGTAAAAATTCACTAATATTTATTAATATTAAAGCTATTTTTTTGTACAAAATCCAATGTTTATGATAGCTTGGATGTTTTATAAAAACTCTTGTTTCACGGAATTTCAATTAGAAGTTTTTGTTCTTAACTTATTTCTCATTTTTTTGAAAAAAAAAACAAGGTAGACAAATAAAATGCACGCCTTTTAAGTAAATGAAAATAATCCCTTAATTTACGGCCATTTTAAATCAAGCAAGTGTATAAATACTTTTAATATATACTTGCAAGATTACAGGAATAAATTGGAGTCTGTAAATGGGAAAAGCAAATTAAATTTACATACTCAACAAAGAAAAACATTAATCTGTATAGCAAAATTTAAATACTGTGCAATATTGTTTTTTTAAGGTGAACAAAAAAAATATATCGGAATATCCAATAACTCAACTATAGATATTTTCACGTTTCCGTCGGTTTATCTACATTTGGGTATTAATATAAAGTTTTATAGTTATTCAGGAGTGTGTTTTTGTAGTAAAATTCCAATTAAAAGATATTATAGAAATTAAAATGCATTTTACGTCGCATTGTGTATTCTTCCATTTGTTTGAGATTTTGTTTTGTGAATATGAAAATGAAATAATTATATTATAAAACTCTCACCATAATTAACTTATATTTTACATAAAGTCTTGTAAAAATAACAAGAGAACCTTAAAAGGAATATTTAACATATCTATCTGTAGCTTCAATCTGTGCAGTTCGGCTTAAAAAAAGTTAGAGATAGTATTAAAAGATAAAATTCACGTTCCATTATCGAACAATGGATCTTTACTATTATATTGCATTGGAAAGTTTTCGAACAATTTGACCACTTTTATTCAACTAAAATAGAACATCTGTTTATTTTAGATAAATACGCATTAAGAAAGTTTAGTTTTAAATTTAAATAATTTTAGTTTCAGATTTTAAGCTTAATTAGTTTTAAAGTTGATTTCCAATTAACTAAAATAAGGTAAAACTAAGAAAAAAAGTCTAGACGTATTCCGTTTCTCTTATCTTATTTATTATAGTATTCAAAATTAGGAGAATTAGCATATTTAATTAAATTTCTCTAAAAGTACTGAGCGAAGAATAAAATCGGTCCTTCAAAACAAAGACAAAAATTTTTAGTCTTAAGTAAAAGCACGCATGCGTGTTGCAGTGTGAATTTTAGATTGTGTGTTTAGGTGTGCAAATTTTCGCACCTTTTTCGCTCACCTCGGCAATTTTCATGGTGATTTCTTATAACATTTGATGAAATAAAATTTAAGACAGTTGAAATTAGTAGCCGGTAAAGTTTGAATTATACAATGAGGCGGTGAATCTCCGAGAGATTTGAGGTAGGGCACTCAGTGTAGCGTCTAGCATTTAGTGCAACTTCTAGAGACTAATTTATAAGACTGGACACGTAGAGAGACCTGAAAAAGGTCACAGAAGAGCCAAAATGACCAATGAAGATCAATATTTGTTCATTAGAATAAGGGATTACAGGAACGCAAATATTTCTGAGTGATTTCCTGAGCTTCATTTAATCACAGAAACTCAAGTTTCAAAAATTGTTTTTCCATCCTTACTAATATTATAAACGCGAAAGTTTGTACGGATGTCTGTCTTTCTTTCACGGAAAAACAACAAAATGGATTTTAATGAAACTTGACAATAATATAGCTTATACATCAGAATAACACATAGGCTATAATTTATAAAGATGTTGAGTGAAGTTTCCAAAATATAACGATAATTGTCAAGAAAGTAGGGAAAAAATCTGTCATTTGCAAAAAACCCCGCGACAGCATATATCTATCTTTTTTGTGTGAAGCAAACTTTGCATTTTGCTTTGTCTACTCCAAGTGCTAGGAACTGCGAAAGCTTGAATAGGGGGAGTGTGAGGTTGATTAGAATTTTACCATAAAATAAATACAACAAAAAGTAATATCAACGTATTACACTTCCAGATATAAATTATTTATACTATTTTAAACGTTCATTACACAAAATTTGTACCAAGGGCCTACTTTTACCTCAAATTTGCTCAATCATATCATACTTTAAGAACTTTAAATTTTACATCAATCGCTGTTGTCCTTCACCATTACCGACTGAATCTGTTCCGATTTTCAAAGAATCCTTCTCAAAAGATATTCTTCACAGCTTCAAATAATATATACTTTTCGTTGTAGACTATGCTAAAATCCTCGTTTGTAGGCGTAGTAAACGAAATAAAGACTCATTTATAGTCTCCTAGCTTAAGTTCTCCCCCATTCACTATTACTCTACGACTGTCTCAATCTGCGGAACAGTTTTAAAATGACTATAATCTGACTGTTTCAGAAGAAAAAATGCAAATCTCCCAAGTCTTTCACGATTAACATTTCCACAATCTCATCTCTATTCTTCCACTTCGACTTTCAGAATAGAAAATAGAAGGGAAAAAATATTATAGAAAAATTTTTTTTTTACTCGCATCAGGCTTTATTCAGCACATGTAATAAAAATATCTATTATTTTTTTTCTTTATTATAAAACTTCCGCCTACCAGAATTCAAACCTAATATATTAAACTTTTATTTGAATGTATAATCTTTCGCCAATACGTAAATTTTCTGAACAATATTAAATCAAACAATACCAGTCTTATGATTTCTAGTGGGTTACGACATTTGGATGCCAAGAGATGGCGCTGTTAACATTATAAGAACCATATTTAATGTAGTTAAGTAGTTTGTGATGAATAAACTTGATGCGCCTCAAGAGTGCACACAAGGGTGGAATTAAGGGGCTCGAAACCCTCCTACAGACCAACAGATTTTTAATTTTCAGCATAAAGGTTACGTTTCAATGTTTTCATCTACTTTTTTTCCAATAAAAAGTATGGTTTTATGAAAGTAGGCTATGTACGCCACTGGTGCGTCTAATGATCTTCTGAATTTTTTCAGTTGAATCTGGAGTTATTTTATGGACCCCTAACAATTGCTGATAAGCTACTCAGTGGCGTACACTTACTACTTTTATGAGGAAGGGGTATATTTGAAAAAAAAGCAGATGAAAAAAAAGTGTCTAGGCGTAATCCTTATGCTAAAAATTAAAATTTTGTTGGTCTCTGGACAAGGGGAGAAGGTTTGATTAGGGATGGCGATTTGAGAGCGATTAATCGAAGAATCAATTTCTCCGACCAAAAAAAATCGATCTTTTAAATCGATATGTAACACTGAATCGATTCAGTGAATTGATATTTAATCCTAGAAAATCGACATTCGATTTTTCTTGTTTTAGTAAAAACCATAAAAAACGAACACTTTAAACATTTTTTATCGCAGGCAGTTGTGCGCCTGAAGTATGATCTATACTTTACTGGCAAGAACCAAAAAAACTCTATTTTTTATCACGTTCACACAATAACCATAATGTTTATGAATATAGTGGGATCATCTGTTCTTTATGAGCGCCTTTTTTCGATTACCGCCAACATCGCAAGTGATAAGCAGAACCACTTGGCAGTAGACTTGACTGACTGTTGTTTTAAAAAGCTTAGATTTTAAGCATTGATAACTATAGGCTATATTATCTATTTTCTTAACTTTTTAATGTAACAAATACATTTAGAAAATAAATGTCTTCTTTTATACCTGATACTTTGATATGGAAATAAAAATAATTATAATTGTAGAATTTCCTAAAAGGTTCCCTGATTTTGCTGATAAAAGATCATTTACTATGGTATCTTTCTTGTTTTCCATAAAAAATCGAAATTTCAGACCTCAATATCTTTGTGAATCGATTTATCAGGTTACGATTCGAATCGATTTAAAAATCGATCTTTTTCAGAAAGAATCGCCATCCCTAGGTAGGACCCCCAAACCTCACCTTTGAGTATGCCACTGCCAATACTTATTATAAATCTTCAATTTTTCTATGCTAATTAAAAGTCCTGATTTTGAAAACATGATGTTATTTTAAGCTATTTTGAGCAATAGAACTACGTCAAATTTTTGTACTGGTATGAAAATAGATTTTAACGTAAGATGTTACTCAAAGTTATCTTATATTCCGTTCATTAATAAATAATTATTTTTAATACTCATCTGTTTTCTTTAATTATGGAGAAATTTTACCAGTTCAGTCTATTTATTCCATGCACGTTAGTTTTGCATTTTTATGAATACATAGAATAATTTTGGGGAATTGCTAAAAATATATCCAATGTAAAAATTATCTATTTCACAGAGGTACTATTCATGCAAACTTTTAGGCCACTTGTATGAAACCCAGACTGAAATGATCACATAAAACATTCTTACAAGAATCTAATGTTTCTCAGAACAACTAATAGAGTCTCAAAAGATTCTAATACAAGTTAATGTGGCTGATCATAGAAGGGATAAAACCCAGAAAACAAGATTTAAATCTTCAAATCCTCTTATCAAACAATCTTAAGTCGACTTAACACCAACCTTTGAATTTCGAATTCCGATGAAAAATTAAATTTGTCCTACATAGTTTTTAAATTCAATTGAGTAAGAACAAATTATATATACTCTCAAAACACTCTTAAAAGAAATAAAGTATTTATTTTGAATCCTCACTCTGTTACCCTCTTTAATGCTTTAAAATAGTCCCGAGAATACATGCTGAGCAGCTTTAAGAAGCTTGAATTTAAACTTCATTAATAATTTAATGAACCACATTTACCGCAACACGATGTTCTCTAAAAGCTTTTCTCTGAATAGTTCTATTAATTATGTGTAATTAGAGAATCGAGTAACGTTTCAGTACAGTGCTAATCAAACTAAGCCAATTCAACCATTACTTAATGTTTTAATCCTAGATAATGGCATGTCAATCTCCGAAACCCTTTCCACGAATAACCTTGATTCAGCTCTGAGATTTCACCTAAATATAAAACCTTGTTAGGATGGAAGGTGTTTTTCAGATAATGTAAATAATTATTTACTGCTTTTAATTATAAATTCTCCGGGATTTTCTGCACATACAATTTTTTCCTCCACTACAGTTAATTCAATTTAAGTATATGTAACGTTCAATAATGTTGTTACGAATTTTGTGTAAAATAGTGTAAATAATTTGTATTTGGATGTGTAATGCCTTTATCTTACTCTAAATTATATTTAATTTACGATAAAATTCTAATATTCACAAGCAGCGCCGTCCCTTACGTTATAGTGGCGATTCAATGAGAACTTGGCGAAATCTTGGCAATAGAGCCAAGTTAGCATCATTTTTGACAGCCAATTTGGTGACTTTAGCGACCATTTTGGCGACTTTGGCGACCATGTTGGTGAGTTCGGGACCCTCTGGATTCTTCTAGAAACTTGATGAAAAATCTAATAATTTCACGCTCTGTGACGCTAGCGGGTTTTTCTCGAAGTTTCCGCCGGCCTATAAATAGAGATGCTCGCCGAAATGAGAGTCAGTCTTGATTCAACCAACGATTAGTAAACTTGTTTTGACTGTGACTACCAATTAGCTCGGCTGTGCTTGTGAATAATCTTTTACATACGTGTATTTTAGGCACTGATAATTGTGTCTGAGTGATGTTGAAGGTGTGTACTGCTGAATCCTGTATTTCAAGGATTGGAATTTCGACAATAAATTCGCATCGCTCTTAAAGAACTGTTATTTGTTTTCTTTGTGACTGCTTTACATAAAATCCTCGAACCCGGATCAACGTAACAATATTATAGATATAAATCACAAAAAAAAGGTTTCATTCAGCTAATTAAATATAGAATAATATGTTATAGGAATAAGTTATTATATTTCAATTCTAATCTTATATAATGCTTCGTGCTTTGTTTAAAAAAGAGAAAAGAAATAATAAGCGAAATGGGTTTGAAAGTAACGTTAATTTCTAGAATCGTTTTTAAAGATAATCTGTGCTAAACGACTTGACATCTATTTCTATTTTCTATCCACAACAACAAAAAATAAGTAAAAAGCTTTTGCAAAGCACTCTTATTAAAAATATCCTTTCAATATAGTTGATTTGCCCAGTGCTTCTCAAACTTTCAATATTTGTGACCCAATATTCAATCACAATTTTCATCGCACCCTCTCAATGCAAGAATAATGTATTCAATACGTCATTACTATTATTTGACGCTCATGCTACAATACGACTTTAACCTCTTAAGGGCTGCCGGCGTATATAAAAGTCTCGCGCAGCCAAAGCATTAATTGCCCGAACGCATATATACGTCTTTCTGAAGTACGATCTCTTCTGTGCACTGCTATCCATACAATTATTTCGAAGGCTTTGGAATGGAATAAAAGGACCTTGGCAGTATTTGCGGATTTACTCATTTCAGAGGATTTTCCTATTTATTCCCGCTCCCCCCCCCAATACATCACTTACTCACGCCTACATGAAAGACTGTAGCATTGGGGAGAAAATCGTGTAACTTTTAATCGGCAGTTAAGGGATTAATTGTAAGCCGTACAAATTATCAAGATGGGCGTTAACTTTTGTATATAATTTTATATATGACAAGCCCATGGGGTCACTGGTAATTATTAAACTTGTTCTTAACTTATAGTATTGTTAAATTATAAAATACATTTTTTGCAGTACTGATACATTTATAAGTGTATTATATCAGTATAAATGTGTATTTTATCTTTTATTACGTCAGAATGTATTTTGTTTGTTTACTTTTAGTAAATTAATAATTTTTTAAATAATCTTTTGTCTCCGATTTTTCAATATGCTTGCGCACCCCACAGTTTCAGAAACGCTGTATTAGCCGCTATCCACCCTCTTCACTGAGTAGTTCATGATGTTGTATGACTGTTTAAGTCATTGATTCTAAGTCCAAGTATTAGCCTTTGGATTGTACAGAAAAGGATTTTTTTTTGTCCTCGCCGCTTGATTTAATGGCAGAACTTGAATTTCTAAGGCGAAAGTATATTTATTTGTTATGCTCCCACAACATCCTCCTCTTGGAGTTGATTCCTACAAAAACGCTTTTCAGAGGATCTCTACACAACAAAAGAATCCTTCTTACCAAATTTCCAGTCAGTAGGGGCCTAATAGTTCGAAACTCGATTTTTTTAAAAAAATTTATCTATAACGCTGCCGAAACCCCGCAGTAAATACCCCCTTGAAAATCAGTTTGCTCACAACTCCTTCTTCAGGGATCTTTACTCAATCAAAGAAACTGTGACGGATCTAT
>BMAV01022168.1:824138-836662 GCA_019973955.1 Trichonephila inaurata madagascariensis | reverse complement strand
TTCTGCGGATTGCGAACTTCCACGTAGTCCTGGACTTGTGGTTCGAGCCTAACAAAAATGTGATCGACCAATTCCGCCTGCGACATCCTTAGCTCTAAACTTTTATGAATTTTTAGTAAATCGTACACAACGTCAGTTGGTTCCTGATTTCTTCCCTGCTGTGACGCGAAAAACCTAGCCTCCAATTCTTTCTTATTTTTGATTGCGGGAAAAGCTTTCGCTAATTCAGCCTTTAGCTGCGCGAAATCCGTGGCTGTATCTTGCACTAGCACCGATCCAAATATTGAGTACCAATCTTGAGCCCTTCCCCTGAGATGACTTTTCAAATAAGCACATGACAGATTACTTGGGATTTCAAGTAACTGTATTTGATTATCTATTGTCTCAAGGAACTCCGCGACATTCTCAGACCCGGAAAAATACATTTCAGGTAATATACCAAATCTTCCTGCATTACCTAACCCAGAATTATGAATGTTCGGGCGCCAATGTGACATAGCCATCTGACGATAGCTATGACGTGGTGGGTCCGCGTAAGTTAGAGGTGTGGGATTATCGGAAGGATGAGACATTCTGTAATTCTTAATACAACTTTTATTAAGAATTTAACTTAAATTACTTATATATAATGAACAAACTTATTTTAAGTGAGAATAAACCCAAAGTATGCCGATTATTTAAGTCAGATAGCACAACTAGATCACTTATCCAAAATATAATTAATTATCTACCTAATCTCGCTTTCTATATTATATTATCGTTTAGAATATAATCCTCCTACCTTGGTTGAAGACTCATCGATTCTGATACTTGTAGGCAGATAGATGTACTCATGTACAATTGCTCCTCCTTATAAATATTATTATCGAGGGTGGACGTTTCCGTCTTTCTTGCGAGTAGGCCGTCTAAACACTTGTTCCGAACTGCTCCACACTAAGCTTTCTCTAAGATTGCCATCCTCTCTCACTAAACTTTCTATCCTTTTAAAGGATATCTTATTTGCATTGTTGCTTCGTTTTTAATTCTTGGATTTGGGTAGGAAAAATTTTGCCATTAATCGTGGCCGTCAAAGAACGTAGGAGTTATGTTAGAAGAAGAACGCGAGAGATGTCACATTACTATTCTGTTGAATTCAAACTAAGAAAAATTAAACGTTCTTTTTTTTAATTTAAAACAATGTCCGAGTGAAAAATATTAGTGATAATGAAAAGGAATAATAATTTATGAAAGGCTGCCTTCACCTAATGTCAGAGATTAGAATTCAAACATGAAACTGCTTTTCTAATAGAAAAAAATATTTTAATATTAAAATAAGCCTATGCAATTTTAACAAGTTTATCTATTTATGACACATTGTGACCATAAATGTTTTAAATATTTTATAAACAAACCCTATTTGTTTTAATATGCACAGCTAAAACTCCATTTTAGGTTTAAAATGTAGTTTGGAACTGATTTTATACAGGAAAAAAAAAAGAAAAGAAAAGTGATTCAAGAGGAAATTAGAAGTAGAATAAAATATATTACTAATTATACAGAATAATGAAGCGAGAGTTTAATTCTAAAGTTGGAGCAGATTTCAGTCTGAATTATATACATCAAAATATCAAAGCGGAAGTTAAGTTTTATAAAAAATTAAATTCACATTATGCTGTGTTGGTATAACGACATAATCGAATAATTACCATTTGAAATACAAGTGGGCTCTGAAACTGACCAATGTCCATCAGTTTGGCAGTGAGATACATTGCTGCCACGTAGTGTAAAACCTGTATCGCAGGTAAAAACCGCCGTCACTCCTCCTCTTGATTGGAATCGAACTTTTCCATTTTTTAAGCTGAGTGTCTTCGGGCACTGCTTTTCGACATCTGCATGACACATATCTGAAAAATATCAAACGGTGACAATGATGGATCTGTCTTTTCCTTTAAATGAATTCAGTTAAATTACACACTGGGAAAGGCATTACTCGGGGAGAAAGAAATGATTCTCTCAGTTTCTTAATAACATCATTTGGGTTGAATTCAAGGATTTTTCTTACTTTCTATTGGAATGATTATATGCTTTAACGTAAATTTTGACTTTCTTCTTTGTAGTTATTTAGGTTGAAAAGTCTAAAGACCCGCCGTGTAGGGCAGCGATGCACGTTAAATCTGTCGAGAGCTGAAACGTCCTCCCGTTGGTGTGGTGTGGTAGTTAGGAGAAGGGGGTGCCAGCTCAGGTGTCGTCCACGTCACTTGACCATGCTTCAAAATTACGTGGTCCGTCGCCAAAAGCCCTCGTGTAGCTTAACAGTGCGACGTTAATATTCAATCAATCAATTAGGTTGAAAAGTGTTTTCTTCCTTTTTTTTTGCTTTTGTTCTTAATTCGACTTTGGATTATTATGAACGAAAATGTAACCTGCAGAAATATCTAATGCATAAACTGGATTCTGCAATCCTAAATAATATATATATATATTTGATGAATATTATTTTTAAAAAAAGTTCAAAGAAAAATGATTTTCCCATGCCAATTAGAAACTAAAGTTTTATATTTAATACAAATAAAAAAAAATTCAATTCCCACTGGAAGGGATATATTTGATAAAGGCGCATTTTGTCTTCCGAAATCAATAAAAAACATATGCTGCCTTATGACGTGAGCAGAGCTTTATACGTAGTAAAATTCGAAGTTTTTGAATGATAACGAAAATAATATGATTAAAGTGCCTTTCCTTGAGTTTTCAATTCAAAAGAAAAAGAAAATATTGAAATAAAGTGTAGAATGTGTTATTATTAAAATAGGAGGTTATGCCAGTTAATTTTATATATATTTTTCAGATAAATAAAATAAATCGGAAACTTTGGAGAAATTTAAGCTTTCCGATGTATGACGTGTATTGTTTATTATTATTTTAAAATTACATTGAAATAAATTTGATTATGTACTGCTTTTATATGAATGTAAATTTAATATATAAAAAAAGCTTTTTCCTCGCACATCTATAAACTCTTCTTTCAAGAGTAAAAAACAATTTTAAGCTAAAGCCTAGCTGTACAAATTTGTTTTATTATTGTTCCTTAAATCATAGTGAAAAATACAAAATTAAAAAATAATAATCGTAACCGTCACTAAATATTATTATTTATTGACGCAATCTATGTTAACGAGCATTATCCAGCATTTAAATACAATTCAACGTAATATTCACAAAGCAAGTAATTTTTGAAAAAGTAATCCTTTTTTAATATTTGGTCATCAGCTAACATTTATATAGTTAAAAGATGAAAAAAAAGATCCCCAGTTTTTTTGTATAAAACTTTAAGGCTCTTCAGATCCGAGTCAAGAAAATGCATTTATATATTTATCTTTGGATACTATTCTATACATCATCACATAGTAATGATCCTAGGTGTGTCATCATTCTTTATTCAGTGTTCTGATTGGATAAAAATTTCTCATCTAGATTTCAAATAAAATTTTGTTGGGTTACTTTTCTTATAATTTTAATAAAGAAATAATCAGATAATAAACACTATTCTATGAAGATGCTTAATTAGAAGTGACTTTGCTGCCTACAAATGTAATACGAATCGATCTACAATACAAAAACGATTTTTTGCTTGTTGTTATCAGATAACGTATGCAAACTTCTAACAATGACAATAATTTGTTGCTTTTACACGTTAAAAATATTTTCCAAATGGATGAATAAAAACATTCACTTTGTCTTTTTTCACGTCTAAGAAGTTTTTACTGTCATTTTTCTTATGGTATAAATTTGTTAGCTAATTAAATAAGGATTAGGGAAAAGGAAGTTGAAAATTCCACGGATTGAAATCTGATCTTGACAGGAAATCCCACAATGATGTCTTCCAATTTATCATTTTAGATTCATTTTAAGATGTACGAGACACAATGAAGAAAATCATTAGAAAAGAAGGTTCTTGAAAAGTTAATTTGTTTCGAAAAAATCTTTTTTCTGATAGATTATTAATCTCTATGGATTGATAAATAAAAGATTTACTACGAAATTGTGCATCCCATGTCATAACACATTGGGACTTACATGTTCGTGTCATTTGTAAAATCAAAATATTCCGAATCATAAGGGGAAAAAAACTAAAATTTAGTGTATTTATTAACCTACCTACAGAAAATTCTTTGCAGTAGAAATATTCAGTGAAATAAATTGCTTTATAAGACATTTTAAGCCATTCAATTTTTTTTAATATTACAAAGGAAATATGTTTTATTAAATAATGGTGAATGACACTATACACAAGAAAATATGAAATATCATCCTGTTAAAATTACAGATGAATATTTAGTTTCACGGTAGATAAAATGTAGAGTGCTTCCTTGAGTTTGATACCGATACCATTTGAAGTTACAAACACGGCACTTAAAAAAAGTTTTTTTAAAAAATTGTCTGTCAAGAACTAAGAATGGCTTGTTCAAAGAGCTTGCATTAGAAGTGAAAGAAAAGAGACAAACAATATATAACGAGTAGATAATCATAGAGAAGTTTATAGATTGCTGAGAAAGAGTATGTTTTTATAGAAAAAAATATTATGTAAATGTCTCAACGAGTATAAATAACTTCAATGTTAAACAGTTGCAATAACTGTTAACATAGTTTTAGAATAATTTCATAGTAAAATAATACAAATATTATAATAATTTTTCTAGTGGCTGCAGTAGCCTAGTGGTCAAGGTCATGAACTCGTGGCTGGCGTGTCATGAGTTCGAGCCTAATGCCTCTGAAGACCCTCCGCTGCACGATAAGTCTGTCGAGGCTCATACTGTAAGTAAAAAAGTATTTTTTAGATAGGAAAATGCTGAATTGGTTGGTTTTATTAATACAAAGGCCATACTAAGCAAAACTATAGAAAATACTTTCTAATTTACGAGAAAAAAGATGTGCATCTGTAATGTACAAAACATGATTGAAAAATAATGCTCCATGGCCATAACTTTTTTACTTGCCTCCCAATTTTTGAATTTCTTTTTATACTGCATGTATCCCCTATGTTGTTGTTTCCTGAGGATGAAACGTTGCCAGAGCCTGAGACTGGTTGGACTTCTAGATGTATGCCTGTCGTTGGCCGTAGCCTTAAACACCATACAGGTGACAGTACGATTTTTTTAAAACAAGGCTCCTCCCCTCCCTCCAATTTAGAGGGAGGATACCCTGAGGGAGGAGTCAGGGGCCTCCCACCTATTTTCCCCTTCCACCAACCTCACGAGAGGACTTGTGGCTCGACGGCTATTTAGAGTACTTCATGCTGCAAAGGCACTATACATTTAGAAAATCTATGTCTTCTCCGGGATCTAAACCCAGGCCCTACGACACAGTAGTTAGTTTCGCTAACCACTCTACCGGATGGGTGACATGTATCCCCTATGTAATGCATTATTAACTTATTTACAAGGTTTTCTTATCTTTTCCTACGAACTTTTAAAAACACGCGACAAACCCGTAAAAGCCTCAAAGTTAGCCCGTAGTGGTGGTTGCAGCAGGCTTTAACTGCGACTTTCATTTCGTTTTCAATTCCTTAACCCAGGGATCGGTAAACCATTGCTCAGGAGCCACATGCGGTTCTTTTCACAGATATTTGCGGCTCTTCAACTTCTAGTTATATGAATTATGAAGAAAAAATTATATCTTTTTTCTTTCATAATTATATATTAAAAAGATTTATCTTATTTGAGTTTAAAATTAAACATCCGACTGGCTTAAGATTAGGTATGAAATTTTTCTTTTTTTTTGTTCTTCGAGAATCAATGTGAAAATATTAAAATTAGTTTTAAAGCAGTGAAAGTCTGGTTTATTGGAAGAAATGCCATCATGAGACTCCTTTAAGTAATTTCCAGCAACGTCATCGTTTTTGTGCTGGTTTTTATACATGAGTTAGGCAGCTCTCTTGAATATGAGCAAGAAATATACATATACCCCGAACAGAAATACATTCCGTACTTTGTAACATGTTTAAGTGTTAATAAATAGAGTTGAAATGTTTTTACCTGAAGGAACAATCCAAGTCAGTTTTAATTATTTGTGTAAACATGAAATTTCAGAATAAAGTTCGAAAGATATTCTTCGTAGGAACATTTTTCACGACATTTCGAATCCTAATTTTAATATCATGATATTTTGTCATTGGTTGTTTTTGCACATTGAGCCACAGAAATAAAAATATCTTCGAAAGTTTTGGAAAGGAATGGAGAAAATGAGTCAAAAGATTTATTTAAATATTATAAAAGAAGATGTTAATTGGAAGAGCAACTGACTTGATCGCGACTACTAACGAAGGCTCCTCTTCTCCTCCTGCGCATGCGGATCTTTGTATAAAGGGTTCTTTGTGTAAAGGGCTCTTTGATACCTTAGTTCTATAGATTTTCTTATAGCTTGGCTCTTCTCTCCAAAAGTTTGTGGGCTACTAACTTAACCCATTCACCACCAGGCAAATTTAGAACGCCTAGCCCTGAGTGCCAACGTTTTAATCACTAACGTAGCTAGTTCTGAGTGTACCAAAATTCCTTCGGTGCCCCTTTTTAGATGAGAGCCCTGTTAGTGGGACTGTAGTTACAAATGTTGGGGCTCCTGTAGCTTGGGGATACGGTGGTAGCTACGCCCCTGGTTTTACTTGAAAGAAAAAACATGAAATTTTACGAAATATAATAATAATTTTCTGATATAATATTGTAATGGTATTTACAGTAATTTTCATTGAAAAATAGACACTATGAGATACTGTGTGTAAAGGAAAGTTCTGTCGTTTTCTTCAAAAGAAGAAAGAAAATATTTTTTCCCTTTTTTTAAAAAATATAATCTAAAATATAATGTCCTTTAAAGTTACAATTGTCTGCTAGCGTTCTAACAGCTTATCTAACCCCTTGGAAAAGAAGTTCTCTGTTGTGGGAACTAAGTATTCATCTACTACCATTTAGGCACTCTCATAATTTAGGCATTCATATCCACCAAGAAAGTTTTACAGCGACTTGAACAGATAATAGTCGGACGGGGCAATATCAGGAGTATATGCTGGCTGGGGTAGTTTCCTAACCCGATTCTACAATTTTTTTATGCGTTGTTTGCATGCTACTAGTAGTCTAGCGTTGTCGTGTTGTAGAATCATACCCTTTCTTTTGGCCAAAGATGGAAATTTATATTAAATTCTTTATTCAAAACATCAAATTGCGAAAAAGAACGACCATTTCATTTTCTTTCAGAAACTTATAGCGCACTATACCCTTGCTGTGTGTCTTACCAACAAAACAACACATCCTTCTTCTGATGCACGCCAGCTTTGAATGTGGGTCTCCCCTTTGTAAGCATATGCTTTTTTTCTAACCCCGTGTTTATACACCATCTACTTTTCATTTTCAGTCACCAAGTGGTCCAAAAATGGTCCCTTTTTGAGACACGATTTGTAGAACATATCGAAATTCTGTCCATTAAACCGCTTTCGCTTTATTCGTGTGGCACTCAAAAAGAGAGTTTGGATACGAAACCTAACCTTTTAATATAATTCAAAGCAGTAGTCCGATGAATTCCAAGCTTGAAACCCATTTCTGTGGAAGTTAACGGGGGATCATTTTGCGCAGCACTTCGTCACTGACATCGGATGGCCTTCCTGATCTAGGTTCGTCTTTCAAAGCAAAATCGCTCAAGTGAAATTTCTCAAGCCATCTTTGGCATTTTCGATCTGTTACTGCTTCCTCTCCAAACATGTCACACAAGAATATTGTCTCCATCACACGTTATCCATTTTTTGGAACTCAAACAACGCACAATGTTTTAAGTGTACTCTTTGTTAACAATTTTATTTTTAAAAAAACTAACTAAAATGCAAAAAAAAAAAAAAAATGTGTATAATTCATTAATAGTATGCTAATATACTTTTTAAAACGGTTTCAGTAGGATCAAAATTATTGCTAAGGATCTACAACACAGTGCATGTGTTCAAAAACGACAGAACTTTCCCTTATACCCAATAACTTGTACTTGACGTCACTGAATAAGATTCCTGTGCCGAGTGCCACTTACGAGTTGTCTCGTATCGTATCTTTTTTCAATAAAAACCTTGGTATGCAAAGAGATTTTCCTTTCACTTTGATTTTACAAGTTCATCACCTAATTTCATCTGGTAACAGTCAACAATACCGGTGTGTAAAGAAAGATCTTCCCTGGGAAAAACCCCATATGGCGAACGTAGCTATGCAGAATTATTAAGTAATAAAAATGGACTGATAAGTGATAATTAGCAGAAAAAATCATTGGCATGGCAGCAATGCAGGAGAAAGCAGTATATATATATATATATATATATATATAACTATAGTGCAAATACAACTGATTTTCACTACTTAGAACATCTTCCTCCTGCAGAAAAAAAGGATGCATACAAAGCCATGTAGAATGTGTACAAAGCAAACAAAACAAAAGCAAACAACGTAAGTGGATTAAGCATTTTTGTCCAGTGTGCCCCAACAACCCAGCACTTTGCATTGATCTTTGTTTTAAAAAGTTCATCATACACAGCAACAGCACCAAAAACATTTTTTAATTTTAGTAATTCATTCATATACACACTGGTGTACAAAACTTAAGCAAGAGGTGTGGGTTTTTTTTGCCATAACTCTACGAAAACTCACATGAGAGACATAAAATTTAGGAATGAGAGACAGCATTTCGTACTTAAACGATGACGAAAGCATAGTTGCGCAAAAAATACGCATATAGTATGGAATCAAACAAAAACAAAGGCTTTATTGAACTCCTAGTATCGTTACACATGGTTGTCTGTCCAAGAGGAAGAACAACAAGCACATGTTCCTTAGAATGGGATATGCCCTCCCCTTATACTACAATGATTGCTTCGCACCGTCTTTCCCTACTCAGTACCAGATTGTCCAATAGTTCTTGAAGTAAGAGTACCCATTCCTCAATCATCATCTGTTTCAATTGTTTGGTGCTCCCCGGAGGGTGTAATTGAGCAGCAAGGCGTCTCTCCAAAGCATCCCATACATGTTCTATGAGATTTAAATCATGGGAGAATGCAGGCCAATCCATTGGAATTATTTCCAGTAGCTGCTGAACATCAGAAGTCTGGTGTAGCCAAGCATTTTCATCCATAAAAACGAAGACTGGTCCAGCTGAACCTCAAAATAGACGCAAATAAGGAAGGATCACCTCCTTACTATAGCGATTTCCGGTTACAGAATCTTTGTCGAAAACGTGAAGCTCAGTCCATCCGTTCAGCATAATGCCACTCCAGATGACAACTCCAGGACTACCGTAACGGTCTCTTTCCGGAATGTTACTGGGACGGAACCGTGTCTCGACCTCTCTCCAAATCAACTGGCGTTGAGAATCGCTTGTGGCACTGAAATGATTCTCATCCACAGAGGACACGACTCCATTAAAGAGATGTCCAGTGTTTGTGCTCTTTACACCACTCTAAATGGCGCCACTGATGACCAACTTTCAAAGGGATGCAGCTTTCAGGATGGCGGGTGAATAGGCCACCTTTATGAAGGCGTCTGGCCACAGTAAACTACGACACTTGTTGCCCTGTTGTTGTACACAGTTGTTGAGCAATGGCAATTGCTGACTGGTATCGGGCTCTTTTCACTTGCAGGATGATATATCGGTCATCCATTGCAGTTGTTTTCCTAGGGCGGCCCCCACCAACCTTTCTAACAGCTGTACCTATGTTTTGAAGGCTTTGCAAGCACGCAAAATGGCACTTATTAATTTCGAACTCTTCAGCTACTCTGGTCAAAGTACGCCCCTCCTCCTGCTTTCTGATCATTCTCCCACGAGTGAAGTCGTCCTAATGATTTCTTACTGCCATATTTCATGAAAGAATCCACTTGCACTTGCAGCGAATGTCTTTAATTGCACCTCTGTTCTTCCTTTTATTGTATCCTTGAGCTACGGGTGTAGACCACAGTCGTTTTGTGTACACTCACGTTACCTATGACGTTTTATTACTGACATTTGAATACGCATTACCTTTCCACTGAATTGCGTGTTTATTGTACTGATTGCAATACCCCTTTTTTCTGCAATTTCATGGCTATCTGCTTAAAATTTACATTGTTGCTTAAGTTTTACACACCAGTTTATATAATTGTTATGTTATAATCTAATCCTATACTTAAAATTTTAATAATAAAAACTGATAGTTAATATGCATTTTGCACTATCTAAATTTTTCATTCATCTTTTCTAATAATTCCTGAAATGGTCAGTTGTAATCAATCTAAAATTGAAGCACATAGTACGAGATATCTCGTAGCTGGCAGTTTTGGCACACATGCATACTTCTTGTAGTTGGCAGTGAATGGATTAATCATTGTAGAAAGGGACCCGCTTTCATGTGTTGTTGGTATGCCAAGAACTGCAAAGGAGTCTACTGAAAAGTGAATAATACATCATATACAGGCTGTCCCGAAACTCAACGTCAAGTGGGCCTGGGGTGAAAGAAGAGGTTGTATAAATTCTGGGAAAAATTAAAAAATATTCTATATCACTTGATTATGTGATGAGTAGCCCAGTGCTTCTCAAACTTTCAATACTGGCACCCCCCTTTTCAATCATAATTTATATCGCGCCCCCCTTATACAATAATCATGTATTTGTTGGGGTGAAGCGAGTGAAATATTTTTTCTAGCGGAAGGATAACTGTGTGACCCACCCATGCGAGGTTTACCCGCTTCTCTCCCACGCATTCCTTCTACGGGGTTCACTAGCTGACTGGTCGCTGTGTGCTTTTGGTCAGACTTGCTGTGTGCTGTTTCCGTGATCGTTATTTTCGTATTTGTATGTAAATAAATGTGCTGTCCAGAGATACCTGAGTGGAAGTAATTTCACAAAAGAACAACAAGTGGTTGCAGAGCCTGGCTAGTCTGAGTGATGTGTTAGTTGACTTTGTGAACGTTTAAAGCTTTCTACCTACAATGGATAAAATAACAATTACCGATTTAAACGGAACGAACTATTTTATTTGGGATCTTAAGATGAAAGCTGCCCTTAGCTTAAAGAGATTAGACTCTCTAATCTTAAATGAAAAACCTGAAGACCTTAACCGTAAGGATGCCATGGAGTGGCAGTCAAAAAATTTAGACGCCGTAACCTATATTAAGCTATCGCTCTCCGACGATCAAGTATTGCAATTCGCGGCGGAAGACAACGCGAAAGTGATGTGAGAGAAAATAAGAGTGACTTTCATCGGCCGAGGCGAAGACCGAAAAATTGACGCGGGCAATGAACTCAAGAACATTGTCATGAAAAACGGCGAAGCTGTAGGGGATTATATTGCAAGAGCGCGGGGGATATCGACTAAGTGTCACTCCCTAGGATTGGACGTGTCGCCTAGGGGATTGGTCTACTATACCGTTAGAATGGAAAATTCTCTTAAGTGCGCGATATTTTAAAAACTCAAAGAGACAAATCCATGGAGGAAGTTCTTCAAATTCTAAGGGAAGAAGAAACAACTTTCAACTTACCAATTAAAACTCGTATGGATGGGATTAATGCTGAAGCATTTTATTCCAGGAGAAAAAATGGAAAACAAACGAAACTGCTACATTTCTAGAAAAGCCAATCACTAGGAAAGGGATTGTTACTATAGAAACAAGAACTCTCCAAGTACAAGCCAAAGGAATATAACACAAAGAAGCAATTCGTCTAGAAGCCGATAAGAACACTAAGATGGGGAGCCAAGGAACTGGAAACGTTTCAGCTAAAACTCTGTGAGTACAAAACACTGTAATTCTAATCTAATATAACAATTACTAATGTCAGTTATGTTCCTCACTTAAGATGTAATTTATTGTCTGTAACATGTTTAATGGATAAAGGTTGTAAGATTAAATCAGAAAATAAACGTGTATTGATATATGATAAAAATGATGTTAATAACTAAAGCATTTAAAAATAGTGGTAGATTAGAAATTAAATTAGAACCTATGTATAATTCTGAGTGTTATATTTTTGACCAATATACTAATAATTATGAAATTTGGCATAACAGGTTATGTCATTTAGGTTATGTCATTTAAATTGTAAATATTTGCTTAAAATGAAAGATTATATTGATATTGATAATGTAAATAATTTCACATGTGAAACTTGTGATATAAGTAAGGTAACCAGAAAAACTCATCATAGTATCGATATAAGTCAGAGCTCACAAATTCTTGAGTTGCTCCATGCCGACCTGTGCGGTCCAATTAATATCGAATCGTATGGTGGTGCAAAATATTTTATGGTAATTGTAGATGGTTTTTCTGGCATGTACTTTACTTATTTCTTAAAAAATAAATATGAAGTGTTTGATACATTTTCTCAACTTAAAGCCAAATATGAAAATTTAACTGATAAAAGGATTAAAAAGAACTGATAATAGGTTAGAATTTGTAAATGAACAACTAGATACTTACCTGGCTAATTCAGGAATATTTCATGAAAAAACAATTCCATACAATAGTGAATCAAATGGCAAGGCAGAAAGAGCCAACCGCATT